>AWWV01007392.1:0-17802 GCA_001974805.1 Corchorus capsularis
CTGCCCAATGGTGAAGCCGCCCTAGTGGGGCGGCCTGCCCAATGGTGAAGCGCCCTAGTGGGGCGGCCTGCCCATGGTAAGCCGCCCTCTTTGGGGCGGCACGGGTCATCAGTCCTAAAATTCGTCAAAAATTGCATTTTTTTGAAATCGTCATCAAAATACGGCACGTTATCGTTCATTTTTCTTAACTTGTCATCAAAATACAACACGTTAACGCTATTCTACATTCGTGATAGTTTCAAGATTAGAAAATGAAACAAAAGGCAAAAGCGTAAAAAAAGTCAAAATGAGACAATGAAGAGCAAAAATGGGGCGGTATTTAGCAATCCAGTTTTGCAAAAGCTACCAAAACGCACAAAGGAAAGAACAAAGGAAAAGCGTCCAGTCAAATGTCAATCAACCTCGTTAATAACCGTCAAAAGCCAGCACTAAAACATATGAAAAGCATCCCACGTGGCTTTTAAAATTAGTCTCGGCCACCGTCGTTTGTGTGCAAAAAAAAAAAAAAAGATAAAGAAAACCCATTTTCTTTCTTTTATTTCTTGTAGACCCAGAATCCCGATTTCTGACAATATTAACCTACCTTATTTAATTCCTTTTTTTTTTCAATCTCCCAAATCTTCTCTCTCACGATCCACAATTACAATATTCAGTATTCTCATTTCTCATTCCATCCTTTGTTTTTGTATTTTCTTTCTAAACCAATAAAGTTATTAACAAGGGGCCAAAATAGAAGACCAGAAATTTCAAAAGTATAGAAAAGGAAAAGGAAAAAAGAAAAGTTCTTGAAGGCATTTGCTTTGGATTCTTGCTTGCTTGATTAATTTCATTTTACAAAGTTACAATCTTTTTTCCAAAGAAGGGACTTTGTTTGGATTGGAACGAGCAATCTTCAAAAACAGATGGGCGGTCTTGCTTGTGATGTTCTGTGGTCTCTTTGCTTTTTTTCTCTTTGGAAAAACAAAAGGTGAGCTCTGTTTTTCTTCTTTTTTTTTTCCTGTATAAATTTTATGTGGACTTGATAGTTTTATTTGGAGTGTCAATTGCTTGAATTGAGAATTTTGGTAAATTTAGTGTCTTTATGTTTCTAAATTTATAATTTAGGAGTTTGATCAGATTTTTGAAGTGGGGTTGGTGAAATAGTGGTGGGTTTTTGGTCTTTGATCAATAGTTTTGGGGTTCTTGAATTATGGATATTGGGGTTTAAGCTAATTATAGTTTATATTTTTCTCTTTTTCATGTTTCTTAGATTATTCTGTTTTATAACCTGTTAGATTCCAATTTGCCTCATGGCTTCTTGATGTCTTGAAATCTCAAATTTTGATTCCTGTAATCTGTTTTATGTGGTAAAATCTTCAACTTTTCTGTTATCTATCAATGTGATTCTATTGATCATCATTTTTATTTCTAGTAGTTATGAACTATGTATTCTTTGGATCTATGTGGAATTCTGACGTGTTATTATTGTTCTTGTTTTTTCCTGTGTTTTGAAGACTTTGGAGTGCAGTGAAACAATATGAAGAGTAAAGTAAGGATTAAAAAGCCAAGGAGAGGCGGACTTAGAGGGGATTTGGGGCAGATAATGAAGTGTTTATGCACCAGAGAGCAATTAACAAAAGTAGACAATATGATCCCTTCATCTGAATCCCTTGCTACCAAAGATTTTTCATTGAGTGGTTATTCTTCTAAAGCTAGTGATGGTGAGAAAAAGCCAGATACCAGGAATATAGAAGAAGCGGAATTGTCTCTGCGTGAAAGTAGTTCACTGAATTATGAGGTTTGCTTCTTCATTCTTCTGGATTTCATGTTGGCTTATTCTGGACTAATTTTGTCCATCCTTGTGGGTTCTGTATTATTGCTGTGAGAATTTATCACGGCACATTGGTTTTTCCTGAATTTCTAATCCATATTCAGTGTAAACTTTCTAGTTTTTTTATTTCTGGTTTTAGGTGTATTTTATGTCTATTAAGTCTCTTTTAGGAGTTTTCCAGATCTTGTTATTTATTTGTAGGAATCATTATTCTGTACTAGTATTCAAAGTTTTTTTTCCCCTTTTGTTTTTGTCATTTTAAATTAAACTTTGTGAAAGATGTTTGAATGCCACCTCATTATTCTATTTTGCTTGAAATGTTTGAGACAATTGTCAACCTAATTTAGCTAAAATATGTTGGCATGGTAATATTTTTTTTTAACTCTGCTATGGTTTGGGCTTGAATTTGTAGGTAACAGTTTGACTTTAAATTAATATATTTTTCCTTGACAATGTAAACGCTAAAAGTATTGCAGATTCTATTTGTCACATCACTCTAGCTAAAGCCAGAAGTTGTCTGTTTGTATCTACCTTTTTGATGAGTAACTGGTTAAAACTGCTTCAATCAAGGCCATCTCTTCTTTCATACAATAGGCTATTCGGTACATGCCATAATGTTGCTACTTTTTACTTCGCCGTTTCTTTCCTTTCATGATGCCTTCCACCTGTGTGGCTGCTAGCTTATCCTTCCTCTTGTCGATGCTGCCAGTGGGAATCCTTGTGTTTGAACTTTTCGGTCATTTGTACTGTGTATTACTTCGTTCCTTTGTTTGCCACCTGTCATTCATAGAATTCCAAGTTTAATTAATTTTCTGTACGTAACTTAGTTTCTCTATACGCACCTACTATTATTAGCTTTCTTTTAGCTAAGGTGTCTGCAAATTTCAGGAAGCAAGAGCCTTGCTGGGAAGAATTGAATATCAGAAAGGAAATATAGAAGCTGCGCTACATGTTTTTGAAGGAATAGATATTGCTGCAATTACTCCGAAAATGAAACTTAGCCTTGCCAGAAGAGTAGAACGTCGTAAGAGACGATCTCATGACTATGCTCCCCCAGCAATGTCTATCCATGCTGTCAGTTTACTATTAGAAGCAATTTTTCTCAAAGCAAAATCATTGCAGCATCTCCAGAGGTTCAAAGGTACATGTTTTATCTGGCGGTACATAGATCTGACATCAACTCTGTAATTGTATGGGGATAGTAAGTTATTGCCAAGTGGTTTTTTTTACTAGCACTCTGAATTCTGTGTTTTATGTTCTAATTTATCTCTTTTGATGATGAATAACTGGGCCTGACTTCTTTGTCATTTATTGTCATGAATCCTCTAAAAAATTGCTATAATGATGTACTGCATTTGGATGGATTTTCGTGAATCAAGCTTTCATTAAAGTAGTTTCTTGTAAGATGCATTTTCCCCCATATCCTTCCCCATGCCATCTTGTTGGTATTATTATCATTTAGTATTCTATCTTGCATAATTGGTGATTTTTTTTTTTTTTGAGAAATAAACTTTTTGATTAATGAGATTGGGATTACAAACGCACACCCGTAAACCGCTACATGATTAGCTACATTACCGAAACGCTAATCTATGAGCCAACAAACCCCTTCCCTAACAATACAATTGAAATCTCATAATACATGCTCTTGAATCTAGAAACTATACCTACATACAGACCAAATAAACAAACAAACAAATTACAAATTAAACTCACATTCCGTGACCCAAGACCTCATGGTCCAGGTATGCTGGAACTAAGAGTCCAGTACTCTACCACCAGGCCAAATGCCCGATGGCCATAATTGGTGAAAATTAGTATTTATAACATTAGCAGGTTTGAATAATTCATAAATATTAATAATGTTTTTAGTACTTTAGTAGTATATTATATGTATTTATTGTCATCATTAAAGTGAAATGTCTCCTACGCTTAAGATACTTCTGTTAGAATTTGCTCTAAAGGCCTTCTTTCTGTTACTATGATTGGCTTTTGACATCTTTCCAAGCATCCAGTGAATTTAACCTAGAAAACTGTTATGTTCTTGTCATATTTTTCCCCTTGACTAGCTTCTTTGTTATTTGGGATTTGGGGGCTCATTGTCAGACACCACCCTTCATCTTTCTCTTCTTTGTGGTACTCTTTCTCCTCCAATTATTAAAGCCCCAAAAAATAAAGATGAAAGAGCTACTTACTCAATTCAACCAATATTGCATGGCTAATGTATATTTCTAATCATTCTTGCAGAAGCTGCTCAAACTTGCAAAGTTATTCTGGACATAGTTGAATCTTCATTACCAGAAGGCTTGCCTGAAAACTTTAGTGCTGACTGTAAATTGCAGGAGACACTAAACAAGGCAGTTGAGCTTCTTCCAGAATTATGGAAACACAGTGATTCTCCACATGAAGCAATCTTGTCCTATAGGCGGGCTCTTCTACATCGTTGGAACCTTGATGCAGAAACTACTGCTAGGATTCAAAAACAGTTTGCCATTTTTCTTCTTTATTGTGGAGGTGAAGCAAGCCCCCCAAACCTCCGCTCTCAAATGGACAGTTCATTTGTCCCTAGAAATAACATAGAAGAAGCTATTCTCTTGTTAATGATATTATTAAAAAAAATATTTCTGAAAAGAATTGAATGGGACCCATCAATCTTGGATCATCTGTCATTTGCTCTCTCCATTGCCGGGGATTTGAGGGCTTTGGCTAACCAAATAAAAGGACTGCTTCCAGGGATTATTAATCGCAAGGAAAGATGCCACATTCTAGCCCTCTGTTACTACGGAGCAGGTGAAGATTTGGTTGCTTTGGATCTGTTGCGGAAATTGCTGAGTAGTAGAGAGGATCCACAACGTGTTCCAGCTTTGTTAGTGGCCTCCAGAATTTGTGGTGAAAAACCTAATCTTGCGGAAGAAGGGATTAATTTTGCATGTAGAGCCCTTGAAAGCATGGAGGATGAATGCAGTCAGTTGGAAGGTACTGGAAAATTTTTACTGGGAATGGCTCTTTCTGCTCATTCTAAGTCATCCCTATCTGAGTCAGAGAGGTTTGCTAGACAGTCTGAGGCACTTCAGTCCTTGGAAAGTGCTGCGCAAATTACATGTATGAAAGACCCTAACATTCTTTATTATCTAAGCCTGGGAAATGCTGAGCAGAGGAAGTTGGAAGCTGCACTCTATTATGCTAAGTCTTCACTAAAGCTAGAAGCTGGTTCTAATGTTAAGGGGTGGTTGTTGTTGGCTCGCATATTGTCTGCTCAAAAACGTTTTGTGGATGGGGAAATTGTTATCAATGCTGCTTTGGACCAAACTGGAAAATGGGATCAGGGAGAATTATTGCGCACCAAAGCTAAGCTTCAAATTGCACAGGGACAGCTAAAGAGCGCTGTTGAGACGTATACTCAACTTCTTGCTGTTTTGCAAGTACAGAGTAAAAGCTATGGTTCTGGAAAGAAGCTTCATAAGGTCTGTTAGTCATTTAGTGTTCCTATTCATCTTTTGTTTTTGATACTTAGTATTCCGATTCATTACCTATGTTTTTAAATTTATTTTTATCTTCTTCAAAGAATCTGAATGGTTCTCTAACAAAATTGACTTTAGATTATTCATTGGTTTATTCCTTTTTTAGGAATTACCTGGGTAGAAAGGTTAGAAGGTGGATTAATATAATCTCAAATCATCCTTTGTAATGTTTAGTGTTTGATTCTGTGACTTGAAGACCTGTGCATGGGTATGTTGTAAATGGTATGTGGTAAATGGCCTTTTCGAGTATGAATGAGGGAAAATTTGCCTGCTTTTGGTACATAGAATTATGGAAAAGATATGATAAATAAGATAAAGAAGTGGATTTTGTATTAGGTAATATCATCCTATCCTATGTCTAAATAAGATAGGTCGATTTTTATCCTATATCATGTTTTGGTGTTCACAAGATTGAGGGTGGGGTAGTTAGAATTAGTTTATTGGTCTAAAACACTCTTCTTATAGTAAATTTTATTTAATTGGTCATAAATATATTTCAGTTTATTAAGACAAACATATATAATTTCCATATAGATTTATAATAATTCTACGGTAAAGAGCTTATTTTAATTTCGTCAAAAATATATTTACTCAGTCTCTCTCGCTCTCTCTTCTTTCTTTTTCTCTTTTATTATTATTTTTTTCGCTTCTTTTGCTGGCCAAGGGCCCTCTGTTGGATGGAGCTGGTTGGAGCCCTTCCCAATCCACTGTGGTGGTCAGAGCTTCTGGATGATGTAGGAGGGCCTAGGGCCTTACTGCATGTAATGTGAAGTGGGGACTAGATTTCCTAGGCCATTTCCAAGACCATCGTTGCACTGTCGTGTTAGCTGGTCAATGGTGGTCATTTATGGTTGGGGGGTGGGGTGGGGGATCAAAGGGAAAAAATAAAGTTTCATTTGGGCTGCTAATCATTATAGATCTTTGGCTTAACACCATTTTTAGATGTAAATTTTTTTTTAGATAAAATAGGAATTTAAAAGCACTCATTTTCCAATCCTATGGAGTTAAAGTAATATTCCCATTTTCGAAAGGATACAGGAGGATGACTTATCCTATATGACTTTCGACCCTACCTTTTCAGTGCACATCCAAATTGGGATAACATGAGATATGCTGTCCATCTTCTTGTGTGTTAAATGCACTCTTTATGTCCTCGAATGTGATGTTAGAATTTGCTGTTGGACTTGGTGCTCTATCTTCTGTCATTTTTCCAGAAAATTTATTTCAGTGAACAACTTCTAAATCTTTACAAGCAACTTTTTTCAGGATTGTGGATACTTTTCTAGGAGTTTTGAACAAGAAATATGGCACGATCTAGCTTATCTCTACATAAGCTTGTCACAATGGCGAGATGCTGAGATTTGTCTTTCAAAATCCAAGGCCATAAGTTCTTACTCTGCTGTTAGGAATCATGCCACTGGTAAATTTATTCTTCTATTGGTTTATGGTATTGTCATTATCTAGCATTTCTTACATTTGTAATTTCATTGATAAATTCCTTTCATTAGCAATGTCTTAGATTTATCAGCACTATTCACACTTGATAACGTGATCAGCTTGTAGTTTCTAATTCTGAATCAAGGTATAAAGCTTCTTAGAAAAGGAGTTTAAGGGTTGGTCATAACCGCGAAAAGAAAAAGATGTGTTGTTTGGAGTTCTGTCATTATAATTTATATTGTTGAGTTTGTGGTGGCAACTGGCAATCAGTGAAGGTGAATTTACTAAAGATATGCTCTTTTGCACTATTTTTTTTTTTCTGTAATTTTGCAGGTCTACTTTATGAGAGAAAAGGCCTCCTAAAAGAGGCTCTGAAGGCGTTTCAGGATGCGTTGGATATTGATCCGAGTCATGTCCCAAGCTTGATGTCTGCAGCTGGTGTGTTGAGTCAACAACTTGGCAGCCAATCGAATGCAGTTATAAAAAGCTTGTTGATGAATGCCCTCCGAGTTGATAGAACGAATCCGTCAGCATGGTATAATCTTGGCCTGCTTCACAAAGCAGAAAACACAGCGTCTTCACTCGAAGAAGCAGCTGAATGTTTTGAGGCAGCTGCCATTCTTGAAGACTCGGCCCCTGTTGAGCCTTTCAGATAACACCTCTATCCCAGTTGTTCTCTGTAAATCATTACAAAGTTTTCTCCACTCTTGACAGTTGTGTATTTTTCTGTGCCTTATATGTAATCTTGTAATACGAATAGCAATAAAATCACAAGTTTTTTCCCCTCCCTTTCTTTTTTTTTTTTTCTTTTCTTTTTTTCACCCTTTCTGAATCCCACTTGAGATCTAGAACAATTTCAAGAAAGACCACCTTATAAATTGGTCGAAAAAAATTTCCATTAATGGGTTATGTTGAATTACTTATCACTATGGACTAATACAAATTAATGTATCAATAGCCTTCAAATCAATTGTCCTTGTTGATGCCAAAATGATTTAAAAAAACCCGGAAAAAAAACGCCTCCAAATCATTTTGATTAACATTGGAATTCTTTTCTTGTGGAGAACCATGCTATAAAAAGCAAAATTTTGATGGATGATTTGTGTAGTAGTAATAGCTAATCAATCATAGTAAGCATTTTGTTCTCTTAATGAGTGTTCTAACAAAACTCATTAAGACGTAATATATATGGTAGTTGTAGAATTTATTACTTACTTTTTTTTTTATAATTATAAATCAAAATTCACTCAATTTTGAGGCTAATATGCTTCAAAAAAAATTGCTTTCTTGGTGCCAAAAAAAATTACTTCAATTTTTTTTTTTGAGACTAATAGTAGTAATTTTTTTTTTGGTTATGAATAGTATAAATAAATAATAACAGTAATTTTTGAAAAAAAAAACAGTAATTATAAATGAGCTAATGTCTAAAAAACCACATTAATTAATTTTATAAATGAGCTAATGTCTCTTAAAATAGTTGAAGTTTTGTTTATACCTCAATTTACAATTGAGGGTAAATTGATCTTTGCATAATAAAGATCAAGATGAGTGGTCAGGATTTAATCAGAAATCCTAATGAAACTTAGTTTCTGCACCACCTTGATTCTGTCAGAATTAGGAGAAATCTTGCAATTAATGAATAAAGGCCAAAATTAATAAATAAATAAATTAATAATAATTATTTTTGGAATAATTATTATTAATTACTCCCTATGTGCCGCCCCTACCTATAGGGATGTGGTGCAGTAAGCCTCAAGGGTGCAGCTTCCTTAGATACAGCAGCCTGATACCTCAGGTAGAGAGTAAGGAAGGGAGTTGTATACTACCTGACCATGCAGGTGGGAGATATATCATGGGATAAAATAATCTAAGTCTTTCCCATACCCAGAGAAGGCCGCCCTATGGCTATCATAGTCATAGGATGTAGTCTCCTGATCCCTTGCACTGAGGAGACAGAGAGTAAGAGAGTATCAGCAGGAGAAACACTCACTGAACTAAAGGAGGTGTGAGGTATTATCACTCACCAGTCTCATACATGACCACCCTAGCATAGTGGTCAGGCCGCCCAGCTAGTAGTACTCCCGTGAGAGGCAAACTTGCATTTTGTTCATTTAAGGACAAAAAGGCGAGGTCAAACGCAGTAGTACTACCTAGGGGGTGCGGCTTCAAGGAGGAGTTTTACCATGATGTTCCTTGATATACATAGGTCATCTAGGTGAAATCTCATCTCAAACAGACTTAGTATGAAAAACTTATGCTAGTTTTTCAGTTAAGGACAGTTTGAGGAGTCAAACCAACTTCTCTATGCTAGAGAGTTCGGTTTTACTTAGAATTTTCCCCATAGCTTTATGGTGATAATCTAAGTCTACTGGTGGAAAATCAGCTTCGTTGGACTTAGAATGAAAAACTTATGCTAGTTTTTCATTTAAGGACAACTCAGGGAGAGAAACCTAGTTCACCATCAAGAGGAGCTCGGTTTTACTTAGAATTTTTTCCATAGTCTCATGTGGATATTCTAAGACCCTTGGCAAAATTTCAGCTCATTCAAACTTAATGAAAAAATGCTAGTTTTTCATTTAAGGACAGTTTGAGGTGAGAAGCTCGGTTTACTATGAAGGAAGGCTCAGATCAAGCCAAGATTTTAACTATAGTCTATGGCTGATATACGAATCCTACTGGTGAAGTTTGAGCTCAATCTGAGTTCGTTTGTAACTTTTACATCTTCTTTAGTTAAGGACACAGTGGCTTTATCACCCCAGTATAGCCATAGTTCTTAGTGAAAGGGTATTTTCATCCTTGGAAGGCCTAAATATGGCTAAGCATGAGGGATTTCATGTCCTAGGTGATACCTCTCATGATCCATGGTCACCTCTCAGCCAATTTAGTAGTTTCAGCTTATTGGAGGCAACAGGGACTACACTTGATACAACAGATGCAGCCTATCACCTCATACTACCTAGTACCTCATACTACCTAGGTACTATGAGAGGGAAGTCGCCTATATGCTATGAGGGACGCCTCACACCCTTCTCCTCATCCTCCTATCATCTGCTGCAGCAACCAGAAGGAGAAGGAAGTTTCACTGCAACTTCCTGGAAGTTTCCTCCAACCAATCAGAAGAGTTCGCCTTCCTGAGCAAGTAAAACGCCTTCCTCAGCAAGTAATGCCCACCAGTGTCAAGGCCTATGCCGCCCCCTATATAAGGGAATCATTCCAAGCTTCATAAATCAGATCTCACATCTCAACCAAGTCCTGCACTTCACAACTTGCTCCGGCAAAAAACTAAGCTCTGCGCTTATCTATTCTCTGGCTCCGCGCCTTTTTACTCTTGTTCATCACGAGTTCTTACTCGTTCTTCATATTTTCCTTGTTTCAATCTTGTCTACGGACATACAAACATTGTAGTCTTGTTTCTCTCTCAGCAATAAAAATCAAATTGTTGTTTTCAATCACAGCTCTTGAAGCGCTATTTTTTAGGAAGTCTTGTTCTTGTGGATCGATGATTTAAATGCTCCGGTGTGACTTTGATCCAGTCCCCACAATCGTTCTAATCTTTTAAATCTGCTGTTACGCGCACCCCAGATCTTTTAATCTGATGCGCTTTCACCATATCTTGTTATTTATTTTCTCTTTGTCAATTTCAGCAAATTGACTAATTTCAGCAAATTGACTGGCACGCCCCTATGCTGTCACTAAGGTTTTTTCCGCGAAAACTCTATCAAGAGATTTTTTGCGCAACAAGTTTAATGTCGATGAGTAAAGTTTTTTTTTTCTTGAGCGATTGTCGAGAATAAACCAGTTTTCTTTTGAGATCAATCAGAATAAATCAGTTCTTAAGTATGAGTTATACATCCAGAAAATGTTCTATTCTATTCATATTTCCTTCTCAAAAGTTAACCATCACGTTAACAAGGTCTTTACTTGTCTAATACATAATTTTTGTTTGAAGAATTGTCTAATACATAATTAATTCATAATACTTTGTTGCAATCGAACATTTACAAGATAATAACATGATTACAAATTTACAATATTATTATTATGAGGTTGCTACTTGCTAGGATTGAATGTGATGACTAATATTGAAAAATTTGTACCTATTTTAGCAGAAAAATATTAGTTTGAGATGTCGTGACAAAGAAAATTTGATATACAACGATCATGTGGAAAACGTGAATTTAGTGGTGGAGAGAGTGATGAACAAATTTGATGATGATACGAAGCAACATTTGGAGCAAGATTTCACAATGGAGGAAATTAAGCACTGCTTTCGGTATGCACCCAAACAAAGCGTTGGTGTCACGGTCATCCCTTTGTGTGAGGGTGAGCCATGAATCCCATATCGGATGTGTATTAGAGTTAGTCTTGGGATATAAGTGTTCACACCACTTGAACTTGTGAGGCGCCTTTTGTGGACAAAACCATGAGACCCATTTGGCCGGAAACCAATGGGTCAAAGCGGACAATGACATTTGGTATCAGAGCCAGCTCTGAGGGTACTATCAATGTGCTACTGAGGACAATAGGCCCTCTTTGAAGTGGGGGAGGATGTCAGCTTGTGAGGCGCCTTTTATGGACAAAACTGTGAGGCCCATTGGACCAGAAACTAATGTGCCAAAGCGGACAATACCTCACAAGTTGGTGAGGACCGTGACAGCCAGGGTCTGATGGTTTTTCACCATTGTTTTATCAGCATTTTTCGTCAATTGTTGGTATGGAGGTTAGTAATGTGGCATTGGCTTTCTTGAATGAAGGCCAACCTCCCCCGGATTTTAATGATACATGTGTGGTATTGGTTCCTAAAATTGATTCACTTGTTACTGCTAAGGATTTCCGGCCTATAAGTCTATGCAATGTAATTTTCAAGATTATTTCTAAAGCTTTAGCAAATAGGTTGAAGGTTATATTACCAGATCTTATTGGAGATAATCAGAATGCTTTTGTTCCGGATCGCATGATTTTTGATAGTGCGTTGGTAGCTTTTGAAGCTGTTCATTTTATGAAAAATAAGATTTCAGGAAGGAAACACCATATGACATTGAAGCTTGACTTAAGCAAGGCTTATGACAGAGTTGAGTGGATATTTTTGGAGAAAATTATGCAGAAAATGGGTTTCCCGGTTCGTTGGATCTCTACTACCATGACACAGTTAGGTACTTGGTGTTGATTAATGGGCAGAAAGGTGAGGAAATAGTGCCTATGCGAGGTATTCGACAAGGTGATCCACTTTCTCCATATCTGTTTTTACTTTGTATGGAGGGTTTCTCTGCAATCATCCAAGATGTTGTAGCAAATGGTGATATTGAGGGTGTGGCGGTGAATCGACATGCCCCATTGGATGACAGCTTGCTCTTTTTACGAGCCTCATTGGATGATTGTAATGCGATTTTTAACTTACTAAAGATGTTTGAGTTAGCATCGGAACAACAAATTAATATAGAGAAGTCTGTTATTTTGTTTAGCTCTAACACTCTGAATCGGATAAAAGATAGTGTGATGCAGTATTTAGGAGTGGCAAGGGTTATGGAAAATGACAAACACCTTGGCTTACCTATAATGATTGGAAGATCTCGGAAAAAAGAATTACAAAGTATCAAGGATAGACTTTAGGATCGCGTCCGTGGTTGGAGAGGAAAGCTATTATTTGTTGCAGGGAAAGCGGTGTTAATTCAGGCTGTTGCCCAGGCGATGCCACTTTACTTGATGAGCTGCTTTAAGTTCCAAAAAACTTTTCTCCATGAGCTTAATATGATAATTGCAAACTTTTGGTGGGGAGAGAAGCAAAGGTCGAAAGAAAATTCATTGGCACAGCTAGGATGATTTGTGTGTCTCGAAATTGGATGGTGGCCTTAGCTTTCGAGATTTTGAGGCTTTCAATTTGTCTTTGTTGGCGAAACAGTGCTGGAGATTGATGAACAATCAAGATTCCCTTTGCTATTGGGTTTTAAAAGCGAAATATTTTTGGGGATCATGCTTAATGCGAGCATCTTTGAGAAGGAATCCTTCCGTTATTTGACGAAGTCTTTTGGCAGGGTGGGTTGTTTTAGAAGACGAGTGTAGATGGAGAGTGGGTGATGGGGCCAATATCTTTGCTTTTAAATATAAATGGCTTGACAATACCCTTCAATTTAGGCCAAGACTGAAAGATGCAGCATTGCAGCATAGTGAAATGCGGGTATATGAATTAATTGATCCTGACATTGGGGCATGGTGTATGGAGAAATTGGATGAATTTATTGTGGAAGAAGACTGCCAGAAAATTTGGTGTATACCAATACCAATGGTACAATGACGAGACTCTTTGATATGGAATCATGACCAAATGGGAAAATATTCTATTAGGAGAAATTATTAAGTGGGACAGACCCACCACGTCATCTATAATGTGAAGATAACTCATCAATTTTCTTAAACCCTATCCCAATAATATCTCAAATTTGGGGACTTACCCTCTATACATGATTGATTTTATAAGGGGGCTAAACCTTGGGCTAATTTAAGGAGGTCATTTGACATGGCAAGATTCTAGTGGTTAGCCCCATGGATGACGTGGTGGGTCCGTCCCATCTAATAATTTCTCATTCTGTTAGGCAGAGTTATTTTCAAGCCAGAAATTTGCTTGGCAGAATGGAGTTTCCAATGGAGGATCGGGCTCCAATATGGCAAGATGTATGGCAGGCTCAAGTGTATCCGAAGGTCCAATATTTCATATGGAGGCTGGTACATTCCATTCTTCGTGTTCGAACAGTGCAGTGAGGTATGCAATTGGATATTAGGTGCGTTGTGTGTTGGAGAGAGGCAAAAATGTTGGTCCATACTTTCTTCCAGTGTCCTCTAAGTAAATCGGTATGGGATAAACAATGCCCATGGATTGAGAATTGTTTGATTGAATGGGGCAGTTGTGAGGACTTTTGGTCGAAATTAGTAACAAAGGCAGTTGAGTTGGGGTCGATGAGTCATGTATTGATGACTTCGTGGACTATATGGAGAAACCAAAACAGATGTTATCACGATGGAGTGTGTGGAACACAGGAGGCTGTTTCTAGGGATATTAATTACCATCTGCAACAGTTGGCGACAGTAGCAAACAACTTTGGATCAAATGCTGCTAGGGTCTTTGCAATTACTTGGAAGGTTCCACCACCTGGGACAATGAAGATCAATGTTGATGTGGCATTTGAAGCTTCAAGTAATATTGCGAGCTTGGCTTCTGTTGTAAGAGATACAAGTGGGAGAGTACTTTGTAGTGCGGTTGATAGTAAGTTGTTTGTAAAAGATTCAATCTATGCAGAGATGTATGCGATTAGATTAGGAGTGGAATTAGCTCGGATTGAATGGATTCGTTCTTGTATTCTTGAGAGTGATTGTCTTATGGCAATCATGGCAATTAACAGGAGGAGTCCAATTCATTGGAAGGGAGCTTGTGTTGTTGAAGAAATACGGGAGTTAGCTAATTTCTTTAAGAAAATTTCATTTGTTCATGTTAAGCGTGAGGCTAATGGTTGTGCTCATAAGGTAGCAAAATATGCAACGATGAATGTTACTACCTATGTGCAGTACCGGGACTCGCCTCCCGATCCTTTTAGCTCTGATTTCTAGTTAAATGAAAGTTACACCGGATTAATTGCTAAAAAGAAAAAGGTCATGTGACACTTTTTTATAGGAATGATATTATTTTTTTATTATAATCAAGTTTTTTATTATTTTGTTATTTTTTTGCTAAATTTTATTATTTTGTTATAATTAAAGTATCATTCAACATTTTCTTTTTGACAAAATTACTGTGTCCACGTTTACACCGACAAATCAAAGACTTTTAAAAAATATGAAGACAAAACAAACAGAGACAAATGAACAAACAAACTTAGTGATGTAAGAAAGTATTTAACGGATAGGGACGTATCCGACTTTTTCCGCTCTCCAATGTGCGTTATAATCCGTTTTTCTTTTGAATTTCTACATCTTCTCTTGTTTTTCTTCGAAATTTTGTTTTGTTTCTGGAAAAAGGGTTTTGTCATTTTGTACCCTCTTTTCTTTTGAGGTCTTCACTTCACTGTAGAGTGAGATTCAAAAGAGAGAGATATGGAGAGTGGGAAAAGAGCAGAAGCAGGGCCATCCACTGGTGTTAGTGAGGAGAAGCCAGAGACAGAGCAAAGGGAAATAATGTCTCAGAAACCATTAGCTGTTCAAGTTTGTAATGATCATGAAGAAGCAGATGAAGAAGAAGAAGAAGGTGCTGCTGCTGCTGGAGTTGTTGCTGGTTTTGTTCCTGGACCTCTTCTTTCTCTCAAGGAACAGATTGAGAAAGACAAGGTCAATTTTTTTTCCCTTTTTCTTTCAACAACAAAATGCTTCCTTCTTTTTCATTTCTAAACTTTCCTCTATCTTCTCACATTTTGTTAGAATTTAATAAGGTTTGAGTTTACTTCTTTCTTGACCTTGAATTCCTTGATGGGTTCTTTTCAATTCTTGAAAAAAGTTTTGATCTTTGTTGTTTCCCCTCTAACCCATTATGGTGCTGCTGATTGGGGCAGAAAAAGTAGGAAAATTATGTACAGTAAATTCTAAATTCTAATCGAATACTCCTTGTGAACCAAAGGTAGTGTATAGGGTTTATTAGTTATGTATCCTTGCACTCACATATGACTTGGTTCATTACATCTTTAAGTCCGGCGAAGTTCATTTACTTATGATTTTTCTATGGCTGCTTTCTTGGTTTTTTAATTTTAAATTTAAGCGTTTGAAATGTTGATCCTTTCTACTTTAAAGACTAATTTCCTCTGTTTATGTTCTTTTCTATTTCCTTTTTTCAGCGGTATCTAGATTGAGTTGAATCTGTTTTTATGTATTTCTTTTCTCTCAACAATTCTATGCCTAATTTTCATGACCTTTAGTGGTTTCAGTTTCTAGCCCTAGGTTTGTCTGTGCAATGTGATACTAATGAAAGTGAAACACTTGACTTTTCCTTGAATGATGCTCTTGCAGGATGATGACAGCTTAAGGAGATGGAAGGAGAAGCTTCTCGGTTGTGTCGAAGGAGACCTAAATGGTATATTTGAGTGTCCTTAATCATCTTCTGTGCAGTCATTTCAATCATCTTGTTCCATGGACATACTTTTCCAAGTTAATTTTAAGTTGATAATTTATTTTGTGATTTGCTAGGCCAAATGGAACCTGAAGTCCAATTCCATTCCATAGGGATTATTTCTGATGACCTCGGGGAACTTAATTATCCCTTACCAATTGATAAGAATCGGAATGGTCTTGTCCTGTTTACTCTCAAGGAAGGATCTCGATATCAGCTTAAGTTAACATTCAGTGTTCTGCACAACATTGTTTCTGGCTTAACCTACTCCAACACTGTGTGGAAGGTGGGACTACAAGGTAAAGAATCATCTCTTGTCATTTCCATTTATGGTGCGGTAACTATGCTCCTAACTTAGTTATTGCGGCTGACTTGTACAAACCCCCCTGCATGGCATTAATTTGATACATGATTTTGGATTAATTGGTGTCTGCATGCTATATAGCTCGCTTGATTGTTAGCAGAATATGTGTCTTGTATCCTATAAGCGTTTTTCATTTCACAGAAGTTATCAATAATCAAAAGCTCTTGACAGCAGGCGGCTCTTTCTGATTGTGCTTCGTACTGTAGGTCAAGTTGGTGAACGTTTGGTGTGATATTGCTGCACATCTATTTCTCTTTTTATATACCTTTCTATACTATCTAGATTATCGGCGTGTCTGCTTAATCATAAACGCTAACAAATCTTGCTTTCCTAATACCATTACTAATTTAGTGAGGGTTTTAATTTTAGCTTACCTTTTCTTGTAGTTGATCAAAACAAAGGAATGTTGGGTACTTTTGCTCCTCAACGGGAACCATACGTGCACATATTAGACGAAGAGACTACACCATCTGGGGTTCTGGCAAGGGGAATCTACTCTGCAAAGCTTAAGGTATGCATGGATGCATGCAACTACTTATCTATATGCATGAATCAAGATTGCAATTTGTGGCAACAAAATTAATTACATACTGGTTGGCATTTGGCAATTACTTTCATTGGAGTCAAATTGGTTGTAACGTTTTTTTTCCCCTTTTTGCTACTTACAAATTGGTTATAACGTTGATATTGCCTATCCCTTCGATTAAAAGAGTTCTAAATCTAGACCGGCTCTAAACTATATCCATCTTGGTGGCAAATTTGCTTTCCCATTTTGGATTGGATTTTTATCATCTTTGATATTGGATGAATTAACAAATAACAAATAATGCTCGGCACCAGACACCCTCCCTCCCCCAATGTCCTTTTTCAAACCCTCTATTTTGTTGATGAATCAAACATATTGATAGATAAATTCACAGACCATGATCTCATGATCCTCACATGACGCAAAATGAATCATCATGTTACTCCAAACTAATAGTATAACACCTTATGTTGTAATACATGTCGAAAGTGAAGCAAGTATCAGTAACAGACAAGACAAGGAATTAGTGCCACGTCTCTCTCTCTCTCTCTCTCTCGTTTCCCCCCCTCATCACATGTTGGTAACTATTAGTTCGTTTGAAGGTTGCCTATTTAGGGCATTTAAATCAGTTCTTTTAAAATCAGGGATTGTCCATTTATCAATGCTGTTAGGAAGGTCTTTTTCAGTTCTTTCAGTTATATTGATGTAATTTTACTTGCATTAATCATCCATTTCTATGTGAAGTATCAAATAATTAGTAGTATTGGATAAAGAAGCTGGTAGCATCTTCATTATTTTCTTTCAAACTTTTGCAAGACAGTTGTAGTTTTAATTTTCATTGTTGGTTGGGCTTCGATGCAGTTTGAAGATGATGACAGAAGATGTCACATGGAACTCAAGTACTCCTTTGAGATAAAGAAGAGCAGCTAGCCAAGTTACAACAGAGACTTTTGTTTTTTTTTTCCTTATTCTTCTTTGTTTCATGAACTTCATACATGTTTATGGAGTTATAAATTAGACAGTCTTTGCAGGTACAGTTAAACTTTATTGCTTTTGTGT
>AWWV01007393.1:0-11587 GCA_001974805.1 Corchorus capsularis
TATGATAAGGTGCATAACATTTTAAAATAGAAAGTCTCTCTACAGATAATAATTATTACATCAAAAAAGGTAAGTTTTTTAAATTTTACTGCAAAAAGGAAACAAATTAATTATTGATAAAATCTATAGGAAAGATATAAAAAATATTCAAAATTTCCACATTCTTCTAAATATTTATCAAATATGGGGGAGCTGCGGGGTTAGGGGCAGCGGGTGTTATATTATCATCAGCCCAGATCGCATTGAAAAACTCTAAGATCTTGGTATTTGCTTCTGTCAAAGCTGCCTACAGTTACCTTTCTATGACTCCATGTTTATCAATTTATTTGTTACAAGGTCTCACCATGGATTCATTTTCATGTGCCATTTTCTTTAAAACATGCCTTCAATGGGACTAGTTATGGACAGCAGATCTATGATACATATTGAATATCCATTACCAATTTCACATACGTGTTTGTTTATAAATTGTCCAATTGAAAAAAGATCATAATGGTTAGACTGTTACCAAAAATGCACATGAAAAAAAGCTGCTAGAGAAGTTAATGTAAGGTTGTGCCAAAAAAAAAAAGTTAATGTAAGAAGTATGGCCCTAAAAGAAAGAGAAAACAGAAAGGTAACCTCAGAAACAGGAAGGCCAAATGTGTTCCCAGAAAGTGTTGCTTTGACCGTCTCAGTTGCACCAAGCAGAGGAGCTCCTAGAGAAAGAGGGGGAAAAACACGAACACAGAATGAGGCGAAAGAAATAGAGACATAGCTATACCATGAACAATACCTTATGTAAAGGACTGGAATTCTAAGGATCATACCCACAGCAAAATAGGCATAAATATGCTCATCCAACCATTGGATGTAGTGTTTTGGAGCAATTTCTAGCTTTAACCACTCCAAAAAGTAACGGAAGACATGATTACCCAATGAATGAGCAAACACAACTGATGGCCCCCCACGAAGTTTAAGAGCAGTTTCAAATGTCAGCCTGCAACCAAAGTAACATCATTGATTGCAATAAGCAAACTCATTGTCACATAATGCAATAAATTCGTACAATTGGACATTTGACTAGCAATTAGGATTAATTTAGGTTACCATCAGCAATAAAACCTAAGATATCAACTTAAATATAGTTAAAACAGTGCCTTCTTATTTATCCTAGTCAAGTGTTAGAGTAACATCTCAGCCCAAAAATGGATCCGGGTGTTTTCCAGTGTTAGGAAATGTGGGGATTCTGTTATTATGTTTGGTTACATAGAGAAACCAACAACCAGACCCAGTCTGAGATGTAATTTATACCTCATAGATAAGCACTTAGAGAATCGTAACTGTCAGACTCAAGTTTAAAGGACAAGTAATGATGGTACATTACACACTAATCCCCAGAACAAAAGAAATACTACCGTGGAATCAGCTTTATAACCAATGACTGTAAAAGCATGTGATTTAGCAAATTCTTGAATAGAGAGTTTGAACTTCAACTTTGCAGAAACTATAGGTTCCCTTAATTTGACCAACAAAGCACCGCACCGAAGAATTTAAGATTTTAGTATTAAAAACCATAACAAACAAATACAACAGAAAATAATTTCTGTTATTCAATTGCAGAGTCAAAAACTGAAATCCAAGAGGAGATGGACAATCCTTTAATTGAATAGAGCATCATCCTAAGGGCTTTCAAAGTGCCCAATTGATTGTATTGATTCATAAATAATGCCATTTAGCATTAATCATCGGTGAAGTTCTAAATTCTTAAATACACACACAGAGACAGATAAATATATTGTGAAGCAAAATCTTGTCAAGAATAGAAATGTAATCAAATGTAAACATATCCACTTTCAGTTTGAAGGAAGTATTACTGCAAATAAAAATTTAATAATACATATATATATATATATATATATATATATATATAGGTAGCAAAAACAGAATGCAGCAGAGATCGTTAGAGAATATACATACTTTAGCTTGTGAAAATAAAGGTCTCTCTCCTCAAGCAAAGACGGTGGCAATCTCCAATCATAAGGAACAGCTATGATTGCATTAGCCTCAATACCAAATTCAATGCACCACTTAACCCATTCTTTCCACACCGAAGAAAGAGGACCTATTACCAGAAAGAAAAATTAATTAAAGATGCCAGTTTCTTACGTCGAAAAGCATTCTTGACGTGCTTGAAATAAATTGGAGCATATTAAAAATACAAAACAGGAAAAAAGGTTACCTGTAATGTAACCGGGATCAAGTTCTGTAATAGCAGAAAGACCACTGTCAGGCCGTGACTTGCATTCTGGGTGATCTGTTTGGTTGTAGGGATCAAGTAACATACACTTAAGCCAACAATTTACAGCTGAGAGGAGCTGCAGAACAAAGGTGCATGACAACCTTAAGACATAAAATAAACAAACCATTGCCCATAGCCCCACACCATTACTTCACTAAATAATTATAGAATAAAATCCTAAACCATTAGCAAAGACCGATAATATATAGGCATTTATCCCCACAAAGAAAAAAAAAAAGTGAGAATGAATAGGTTTTAACAAAAAGACATCAAAGTTGAATTCCTTAAAACCTATAATACAAAATAAATTTTCATCCAATACAACAATTCAAGTGAAGTAAAAGAACAAAATACGTAATATAAATTTTGTAATTTAATCCACGTGTGCAATTGGTAAGTAAATAAGGCTACACTTGCACAAGAAAACTTATAGAAAAAGCTAAAAACTGGATTCTGTTCAACTTAAATGTAAATCCATAATCAATAAATCCTCCAACAAAACTTTTACATATTTGTTTTTGTTGGGTATTATTCTCTTTTCTTGCCATGTGTTTCATTTTCAAGAAATGGTCCCAAGAAAGAATCTACAGATAACAGAAACACAAAACCAACTGCAGAATCCAAAAAAGGGAGAAAAGCAGATAACTAAACGACAAATAAGAATGAGCAAAACGACGACATACTTTAGTAGTGTCGAGCCAAACCAAGTCAAGGGGATTGAAATCGAGAGGAGAGTAAGGGCAGTCGAGAATAGACCATGCCCTTAACTGAGTTGACGCGAATCCTGGGATTATAATTCCGGATAGCTTCGAGTAATCTCCTTTCAACTCTCCTTGGCTGACTTGGAAACTTCCCAGGAGAAGAACCGCCACCAGAGCCAGAACTAAACGACGGCGTTCTTGTTCTTCTCCTCCGCCCATGGTGTTTTGTTCTCTATCTCTTATCTCTCTCCCATTTTCCCAGCACTGCAGTTTACATAGAGCTGAAAAATACTTTTTCTGTTTGTGGTTTGATGATATAATAACTTTCTTTCCGTTGGGAGAAGTTGGAATTTTTGGTGTTTTTCTTTTTTCCTTTTCCGTTGTTGCCCCTCTGTTTCTGTTATTTTTCCAATTCCAAACGACGTACGATTTTGCGTTCAAGATATATTACTGTAATTAGGAGTGGGCCGGGTTGGGCTTTTATCTTGGTGCTTCCTAATTGGATTTTTTGGCTGAATATATTCAATACCATTACCAACCTTGAACCCCTAAAAAAAAAAAAAAAAAAAAAAAGTGTGAGAAAAACAGCTGCTCAATTTGCTCATTCGAGTTCTTCTAGTTTAAACAGCGAAGAAACCGAAGCTGACTCTCTGTCTCTCGACGGCAATGGCAGAAAACGACGTCACAAAGCTCCAAGCAGCACATGTCCACGAATCCTTAACTCAGCTTTCGTTTTCTTCACATAATAATTACCATATGAGTCACGTTCGTTTGGCGCCAAGACAATTTCAATGGAGTCTTCTAATTCAGCGTCTGTTCCCAGATTCCGGTTCCGAGACCACGACCGCCAAGAGATGGAGGGCGCCGCCCATTCCGACACCAGTTCCGGCATGTCCACCACTGTCTCCAGCGACCTCGACCCAGAGCCCGAGCTTGAGTCCATGACTGGAAAGGTATAACAAATTTTGAATTGATTGCTTAAATGCTTCATTTTTGTGTGGGTTCATGTTTGAATATTGAGATGAATTCTCTTTGATTTTAGGGCATTAAGCATCTTTGTTCGGAGCTTCTCGAGCTTAAGGCGGAATCTGATGAAGATTTCCACAGAAATATTTTCTCTAATTATGCTTCATTTGTTAGGTAATACTATTCTTTTTTTTTTCTTTTTAATTTTAATTCGAATTTAATTGTATTCGTCCAAAGTTGCAATTAAAAAAAATCGTCATTTTTTTGCATACAGAATAATTGATGAAGTTGAAGGAATGGGAAATGAACTGAAGCAATTAAAGGGCCAAGTATTAACTCAAAAGAGACTTGTAAAAGACCTTATAGATGGAATTCATTTAAAACTTTTATCAGAGGAAACTATTGATTCAATTCTTCAAGAATCTGAATTTGCTGAACCAACTCCACTAAGCAAGTTGGAAGTTCATATAGAAAACATTTCAGAAACATTGGAAATTCTTATGTTAGAGAACAGGATGGATGAAGCAATAGCTATTTTGGAAATAGAAGATGAAAATTTACAAAGGGTGCAACTTGAAGATAACTTTCCTGTGGACGTGGTACTGTCTTATAATCAAGTGGTTTCTGAGAAGAAGGCCATGCTTATCTTACAATTGACATTGTCAGCTGAAAACCCGAGAATATCTGCTGCTGAGCTTCAAAAGGTATTGGCCGGAATTTCCAGACTTGGTGACAGTCATCTTGCAACTCAATTGTTGCTCAAGTATTACCATTCGCGTATACAAACTGGAATTCATAATCTGCAGTGTTCGTGTTCACAATCATTTTTAGATAGTTTGTATGTTAAGGAACTTGCAAAGTTTGTCTTTTCTATGATTTTTCAAGCAGCAAGGAGCTTTGTTTTGTTATATGGAGAGACTTCTCCATATGCTTCAGAACTTAATCAATGGGCACGTGAAGAAACCAAAGTGTTTGTTGGTTCATTTAACAAATATGTTAATGCCCATTCCAACATAAGCTCAGGGTTATCTACAGCAGTAGAAGCCATGCAGTATGCAATGTCATACTGCTCATTGTTAAAAAGTCAGAGGCTATTCCTGAGGCCATACTTGATCAAGCATCTCCGTCCTTGTATGGAAGAGGTTCTACAGATACAAATAGACCACTTTAAGAAGGTTATCAGTATGTTTACAGGGACTGACACTTGGCTTTTGGGTAGATATCTTATGTCAGGAATTTTAAGTGAAGGGAATTATATGATTGTTGGGCAACAGCCAGAATATTGCCTGCTCACCAACAGTGGACGGAAGCTTGTAACTCTGTTGCAGGTTTGCTTTATTTCTTTTCTAGATATCTTGTGAGTGACTAAGCCCTTTGTGCATATTGTTATCTGCATCTCCTCTTCACAGGTGAAAAGCAACCGACTAAATAAACCATTTTTTTGGGCCAAAAAATATTCACCGTTTCCATCTTATATCTTAGCTAGGGCCTAAGTAACATGCTTCAAAGCAAGCACTTTTAACTTAAAGTTGCTGCTATCAGTTTCACTGTGTTAGATATCGATAAATCACTATTAACCTACCTACCTATATCTTTTGCCTATGGATTCATGAAGAGATACCTACCCTCCCTGTTTTTGCTTAAGAAAACAGTGATAGGATCAAACTCTGAAAGCAGTATTGTAGCCAGCAAAATTTTAGTTCTCTCACATAAATGCACCAGTTGAATGTTGTTTTACCGATGTGTCAAATTAATGTTAATTTACCAGGGATGACACTTTCCCATTTGTTTAATTGAACAACTCTAATATTTTTCTGTATGTATCTCGAGCTGGAACTGACTTTACACATGCACGTTTCCTCTTTTTAGGCAATTATAGCAGATGCCACCCCTTTACTTGCCATTCATATGGAAGGTTCTATACTTAAAGGACTCATGAATCTCTTCACAGATTACATAGCCATCCTTGAGAAGACTATTACCTTTGAGGCACATATCTCCGAGAAAGTTTCAAGAACATCAGTAGAGTCATTGCCACAAAAGATTTGCATACTGGCCAATTTATCAACATTACAACATATCTTCCTCAACATCATTAGAAGTTTGTTCAGGGGTACTGGTCACATATCTTCTGAGCTGAGGAAGAAAAAGTCAATTGATTTTCATCAGAAAGAACTTGATGACAGTATACTGTTCATTCAAGAGGCTGCTGCTCAGCTCAGAACTCATTTCTGCCAACAGTATATTAATAGGATAATGTCCCTTGAAACTAGCTCTAAACTTATGCAAAAAACTTGCACTGATAACTGTGAAGATCCTAACACGTTTCATGAGGCAATGCCCTCTGTTGCGTTTCAGGTAATGCTTACTTCTTCTAAATTCAATGTCACAAAGATGCTCATGATTGTACTGGTTAAAATAAACTGACAAATCCAATTTACTACATTGTAAAAGTTTTTCAGTCATCCTTACAAAGTCCAAACTACATATATGCTGGTATAAATGTGTTTTTCACATGGTAATCAATTGAAAGGGAAGAAACATTACTATAAAGCACAAGTTGAAAGTGCACAGCCGGACCATACCATAAGTTTTCAAGGTTCTTGGTTCAGGCTACCAAGGTTTATGTTAGTGTTCCATCATGGTTCTGAAATTTTGATAGAACTGTCTGTAATTATGATAACAATGATATTTAATTTGTTGAATTCGATCACTCTTTTGTTTATAGGTCTTCCTCTGCAATCATAAAAATGGCATCATTAAGCCAAAATCTTGTAAAAAAGAAGATTAACTATGCAGATCTTGGATGCATTTGAATTTTGATGCAACTATTCTCCAATGAGACCAGATAGGTTTTAACTTTTACCTGTTTCATATAGTTTGATTTTGGTTTGCAACTGGCAGGTACTGTTTTTAGAACTAAGAAAAGTTGATAAGCTTTCTGAAGACAATGTCTTTGAAGAGGATTGGTTAATGGAGCTATTAAGGGAGTTGATAGAGGCTATATTTTCTTGGATTGCAAATAACAAGGAGATGTGGAGAAGTACTAATGAGAATTTGCCTGTCCAACTTTCTGACATTATCAGCCAGGTAATTCATTCTAATTCCTGGTAGCTGGAAATAATTTTGTTAAACCACGACCTCTCCGTTGCTTATTTTAATTTAGTTTTGCAATCAAACATTCAACTTTTTCTGCACTTTTATTGTTCAATTATAGGGTTTGGAATTTGGATACCTAAATGACTGAAAGCTTTGGTTCACTTATCCAGAAAATCTGCAGGAAGCAAATAATGGTTAACCTTCATTACACATGCTTCTCTTATCCAAATTCTTTCTGTATCAAAAGAAATATATTTCTGCCATTTGAACATGTTGCAAGCCTGTTTCCCTTGAAACCTCAACCTTTACTTTATCACTTCCCCTCTATAATTTTATGTCCAATTTCAAAGTTGAAACAACATCAGTTTTTTTTTTAACTCCACATTTCACTGTACCTGCAGTTTAGAGTTCTGAAATTCTGCACTCTATCAAGATTATGGACTTTTAGCGGAATTATGATTTTACATTTATGGATCAGGCACAGAATACTGAATAAATAATTACTCATTAAGAGTTTGAGACTTGTGAGCATGTATTTCTGCAGTTAGTATAATTCAGAATTAAGAAACAATGGCATACTAGCTGGTAATTATGGTTTATATTCCTTTATGCATTTTTGAAAAAGAATTCTTAGCTTCCTCCAGACCATAATTCTTATGAAGTAAGAGAAATATTTTAGAGAGGCTCAAATAGCTTTCAGTAAAACCACTTTCTTGTATATTGAATATGTATTCCAGTATAATGATGCTGATAAGTGTGTCAAATTTTGTTGCCCAAAAAGTTTGTCTTGGATATGCATTTTCTGGTGGAAATTGTGAAGCTTGAAGGATACTTCTCCGATAACCCCTTGATTCTGCGAAGTCTTCTGGATTCAGCCTTTACTTCAGCTGGACTTGATTCAGAAAGGTAATATTTTAAGTCACTGTATAATGGCTGGTGCTAAAAAATATTAGTATTTCTCTTTACACATTTATACGATAAATAAAAATATTAGTGTTTATCATATTTAGTGTTTCTCGTCTAAGTGGTGTTTATCATACTGAGGCCTGGATGCGAAATAGCCTACAAATATCTGGGCTTTTCAGTCATTTAAACTTTAAAGTAACAGCCCTCAGGAAGTTCTGTTTGTAAAGAACATCTATATATTGTATGAAAAGTCTCAATCCATTAGGAATCTTGGGACAAATTTCTAGTTCCATGATATTTATAAGCTAATAAACAAAGCTGCTTAGTTGGAAGATTTTGAAATTCAAGTTTTGCTTTTCTTTAGTGTCCTTTTTCTTTTTTTGGAATTTTTTCTCATTTACTCTTTCTATTTCTTGTGTTGCATGCAAGGATAGCTTTTTTATCCCACGCTTCTTGCATACAGATATGGTTGTTTATCATGTACATGTATTTAGAAGCCATTTTACTTACTGTATTGTAACTCGGTTATTCTCCGAGTGAAGTTGTGATCTCTTCAAAATATGTCCTTTTTCCAGAGATATCGACAGTTATGGTTGGGCTAAAAGTGCTGCAACCGAAGCAATTCTGAAGCTACTGGAGATTGAGAAGATGCAACCGTTTTCTAGAGATGATTCTGTTGATATTATAGATGAGGAACCAGATAAAGATCAGTATGAACATGGAAATGATCGTATTGAGGGTGGAAGTAGAAGCACAATGAACTTGGAGGATGACTCATCAACCACAGATCCAGTGGAAGTTGCCATAGCAATGGAAACAGTGATGAAGGCAGAAAGCTCTCCTGAAGGGTCACTATCTTTTGCTGATGTTGAGGATTTTTCTGCTGCTGAAGATGCTGTGGTTTTGGCCGACAGCTTTAGTGGACTAGAGGATGTTGAGTGTCAGAGTGGCATTAGCAAAGCATTTGATGAACTGCATTTACAGGAGAAAATGGATTTTTCAGATATATCGTCATCTGATGGTACTGCTAATGCTTCAGAGGTAAGGGTTGATAAGAAGGATGTTGTCCATGAAGCTGATGCTACTGGTTCTATCATTAATGACTAGAAATTTGTGAAAAGAAAGTTGCCAGGGGCTGAAAATGCTCGTGCTTAATCAGTCGATTAGAGGGGAGATAAAAAGAAATGTAAAAAAATCATCAGCGGTAGTAAAAGTAGTTGACAACCAGATGAAGTGAGTTTCATGATTGTTGCTTGCTGGTATAAACAAAGATGGTTGTTTGGCAGCAAATTTAGGCTGATTATATCCTCTGGACAAAAACTTTTTTGGTTAATCATATGGAACTTGGAAGGTAAGATATGGAGGAAGGGTTTTACACTTTTACTTTATGAAGTAGATTGTTGAGAGAAATATTTGATTCAGAGAAATGAGAGTGATAGAGTAGATAGCAAGGCAAAGCTGAAGTAAATTACTTTCATTCACTGGTTTTTGGGACAAAAACTCGTTCTGTTTCCAGAACCAATTATGTCATGAATCCGAGTCTTGTCATATCTTTAATAGAACTTCTATATCCAAAGAAAATTTTGACAAATTCCAGGATATGTATTTTTTTGGTTGAAAAAGTTTAGAAGCATGTAGGTTATCTCATCTCTAAGGCCAAGGCAAGCTGTCATATGGCCCTTTGAGGATTTACGGATCCATTAGAATTTTGCTTGCAGATTTTCAGACGCCTATCAATAAGAATGTGTATCAATAGGAATTTGTGGAGGCTCAAACCAATTGCCTCCTACAACAAGTCCAAGCGGTTTACCACTTTGACCAAATCCCATTGGGGGTTCTAGCTGGGTTGTTGCTGATTTATGTAGTTTTTAGATTAAAATTGATGCGCCCTTTTGTTTCTATGCCATTAGTAACAAAAATCAACCTGAATATGATTTACTGGCTGGCTTTAATTTGAATGTCGAGAGTTTAAACACTCTTTTTGGTTGCTGCCCTTGTTCTTAACTTCAAAAACAAATGATCTTTTTTTTTCTTTTTTTGTGAAAATCTCCCGGTCGAACAAAAGAAGAAATGAAGATGTTTATGTAACAAATTTATATAGTACTACTAAGGTTTGTGAAAAATCGAGATTTATTTCATAACCCATTTTATTGGGTCAATTGGGAGCTCATGAATGTTTGCAAATAGTCACGATTTAATTTTTATTCTTTTAATTAGGCCAACTAAGAGTCTAATGTTTTTAAATTGGATCAAATAAGGGCTTGATAGCAAATCAAACTTTTCCTAATTAATCTTAATCTTAATCTTTAGTTTTATCAAGGCTAAAATCTCAATTAGGGTTCTGAACTTTGCCAAAAGGGTCAAACAAGTGCCCAAACTATGTAAAGGTCAAATTAGTGCCTGAACTTTTCGATTTGGGTCAATTCAGTCCAAAATGTTTTGGATTATTTACATTTAACAGACTTATAATCTAACATTTTGGACTGAATTGCCCCAAATCGAAAAGTTCAGGCACAAATTTGACCTTTTCATAGTTTTGGCACTTATTTAACCCTTTTGACAAAGTTTATGACCCTAATTGAAATTTTAGCCCTTTATCAAAGAATATCTTAGTCGTCTAAATTTTTTGGCTTAATTTGGGATCAAAGCTTTTGCGAAATGGCTTAATCTAGGGTTCAATTTTCTAATTTGATAGATTGAGAGGCAAATATTGCAAAATCATCAAGTCAATGGTATGCTGATAATGCCCTATTATTATTATTTAAGAAAGGATAAGTGTTAGGAATATTCATGTATTTTTTTCTCAAAAAAAAAAGGAATATTCATGTATTTCGTGAATGTCCATTGATAAGATTTATCTTCCATATAATTACATTTTATTTTATTAAAATTATTCCCTACATTAATCAATAATGCTATGCAAAGATGAGAGAAAAGCAAAACAAGTCAAAAGTTGAAGGAAATCTTTCAATAATGCTCTGTAAAGTTCAATAATGGAAGACAAGCTTCAATAATACTCTGTAAAGATATGGAATCTCTGCAATGAAGAAAAGACATGTTTTCAATTATGACAACATAGGAATAGTGCAAGACATGTAAAAATAATTGAGTGTTGAGCTCTCTATAAAAGATCTGGAATTGAATGTAAAAGGCAGACTCAATTCCGGAAGGAAAAGAAATAAAAATTTCTCCTCAAATTTCATTCTCTCAATTTATTCCATTCTCTCAATTGATTTCTCTCCATTTCTACCAATTTGCTTTCATCAAATAATTATTTTGTTTTCAAAACCCAAAAATCGTATCCTCAGATCCCGAGACTGTCTGGTATCAGAGCCAGAAACATTTAAGAGATTATAAAATTGCAAAAACAACTTAAAAAAGAAAGATATATTTGCAAAAAAGATTAGGATCATTCTCTCGTCAATTTGACATCAGAGATGAACATTCTTTTTCAAAAACTTGTTGTCCTTCTAAGCCAAAACAAAGAAAAAAGAATAATACTCCTGAATATTATAAAAAACCAAAATACAAAAGATATAGGAAAACAAAGAAACAACAAGAATCTTTTAATAAATCAGATAAAATAATAAAATGTTTTCGATGTGGAAAACCTGGACATATTTCAAAATACTGT
>AWWV01007396.1:0-27170 GCA_001974805.1 Corchorus capsularis
AAAAAAAAAAACAAATTAATACTATCAAACAGTCACATTGCAACATCAATAATCCATTACAAAGTACAAAAATGGCTCACGTTTAATGGAATGAGAAAACAAAACTAATTAATTAGTAGCTCACTACTCACCATTTTATAATGTACAACCCTACTGATACATTGCTATCACACGAATCAAGCCAACTTCCAGATAAGTCCTTTTTACATCTTCTCATTTTCGTTTTTGGACAAATAGTATAACTATGCAATAGGGACATCACATGAATTTTACAACCAATTGCTTAACCCCATTTTCCTTTCTGATTTAGATTCTTTTGGGAACATAACATAATGAATGGAACTTGTCTGGGTTTCAATTGTTTTCACTTTTCACTTAACAATTCTAATGAACATGAACAACCCAAAGAGGTGAGGTGAAAAGAATGGGAAGAGGGGGGAAAAGGGGGGAGAGATTATTATTCTTTTTTAGGGTTATTCTATTCTCATGGTCTGAAACCCTACTATTAGCATGTGTGTGGGAGAAAGGTAGACCATGAGAAAAAGGCAATAAATACAAGAGAAAGCCATTAAAGAAGAAAAACCAAAAATACATAACAAAGGAAAGAGCAAGATCTGCCATGGGTTTCGCATTAATTGCGTCTGAAACACGAAAAGGACTAAAAACTGTTGTAACCATTTCAAAAGACAAATAGAGAAAATGGATAGATAGAAGAGATAAAAAAATATATATATTTATATTTATTACTCTAATAATAACAATATTAAGAAATAAAAGAACAAACCTTTAGATCAAGGCATTGTTCCCAATGGTAAGGAAGAGAGAGATGGGAGTTGAGCTCCAAGCTAGTGTCAGAAACCGTGTTTGGAAGGTTGTTATCATCCGATGTTGAAGAAGACCTTCTCATCACTGTTATTCCTTCTTCTTCTTCTTCTTCACCTCCATTTCTGCTTCTTCTTCTTTCATGGTTTAGTGAACAGTTTTGTAAAGACCTCTCTAAAGATGCTGTTATGGTTGCCATGTTTGGTGCTGTCATTACTTTTAACTCAAAATCATATGAAATTAAAAAGAAAAAAAGATAACCCTTTTGGAGAACAAAATTTGGAAAAGAAAAAAAGGGGGGGGGGGGGGTAAGAGAAGAGAAGGAGAGAGAGATTAGGAGAGGTGGGATTTTGAGGGGAACAAATTGAAGACCATAAAAAAAGGCAAGGGGGAAAATGAAGGTGTCTTTTGAGAGATGAATAGGGGATGGAAAAGAATAATGGGAAAGAACTTTTTTTGTTTTATTTTTGGGGTGGGTAGGGTAGAACTATAGAAACTCAAATCCTCACGCGCAAAGTAAATGCGCGTGGGGATATAGCAAATTAGCCCTGGGTGGCCCCAGATCTGTCAGCTCCAGAGAACCACTGTGGGTTGCATTTTGTCTCACATTTGTGCATTTGGAGTTTTAAAATGTCATAGACGCAGTGGAGGCGCGTGAAACATAGTAAATAATCTTTCTCTTCCCCTTCCAACAATCTCTGGAAAGAGTGGAAAAGTTTTAGGCTTTGGGAAATCTTTGGTAGAGTTAAAAAACTTTGAAAAGCAAGATTTTTTTTTTTTTCAGAAATAAGAGATCTAAGTTTAAAAATGATGTTACCAAAAAGAATGCCGGAACTTTCTTTAACAGTTTCTGGTTTTCTATGAAGAAAAAGGATAAAGCTGGGTGGAAGTGGAATTCAATTCTTCTGTTTCTCACGCGCAATGTCTCTTTTGCTGCTTCAAAGAACGAAAAAGCAAAACTGTTTTATTTTAGTACTTAGAATTTGTTAAAGAGGAATGCTAGGGAAACTCTCCCCAACCCTCTCTCTTACAAACTCTCCCTTTCATTGGGCCACGTCACTCCACTTTCTTCATTCAAAACCGGCAACCTTCTTTGCCTTTTATATCTACCATGCTGAATCTTTTATGTTAGGGAAGAGTTTGTTTAATGGTGGGGCCCAACTTTAGTCCACTCATTATTAGAATATATATAAATATACATACAAGACACAGGGTATTCGTAGTGAGTAGTTTGTGATAATTTCTTTTAATATGTAGTTTTTTTTTAATAGATAGTTTTTTTAAAATAATATAAATAAATTTAAATATTGTATTATTTTATAGTGGGTAGTTTTTATTTAAAATGAGTAGTTTTTATTTTATTTTGAATTTTTAAAGAACTGAGTTTGTCTCCGAGTTACTCGTGAGACATACTCAGGTTTTGCCATTATAATTAGTATAATTAGTATAGATATATATATATATCATTATTTCATTTCATATAATAAATACTTTTTATTTTTAGAAAAAAATATAAAATAGTTACCTTTTATACATATTGTTCGAAAATCTTTTCAAAAAAACTGAAATTATTCATTTTTTATTTATAAAAAATGAAATTGATTTCGGATGTTAAAACTTAAAAGGAAATTAATATTCATTGCCCTCTTAAATGTCACAAGAATAATATTGTGTGGAAAATATAATTATAACTATGAACTTAATAAATAGTAGTAGTAATTAAACTTTAAAAAAATTTTAAATATGTAATACCCTTTCTTGACAAGTGCAAAGTATATTTTTGATTTGTCATCTGGTTAAATTATATCACTTAAAAATAAAAGTAATTTTGTAATTAATCGTTAATATTGCCTGCATCCTCAAGTCAAAAATACTTGTAAAGCTAATATATGGTAGGCAGAGACAAAGAAGACAGAGTGAAAAAAACGTGTAATTAAAATTAACGATACAAAACATAGGTTATATAAATCTTTAATCATATCTGTTAAAAATAATTTTAATAGGTGTCACCCATCTAGGAGTGTATTGAAAATCATTGTATAAAAATTGTATTGGATGGGAGTCAGACCCAAGGTCATAGTAATGTTCTGTGGTAGACCTGACAATTCAGGTCATGACACGACACGACACGAAACACGTTTAGCCGTGTTCGTGTTTGACTTATCGTGTCTCGTATCCAAATCGTGTTGGACACGATTAGGATAATTGTTTTTCGTGTCATAATCGTGTTAAAGACACGTTTAACACGTTTAAAACACGAATAACACGCTTTCGTTTTCGGGTTAACACAATTACACGAATAACACGTTACACGACACGTTAGACACGCCTAATTAAAACTCTAAAATCTAATATTGCCCAATTACATATCTCATTCCCCACTACTCATTCTTTATGCTTTAAAATTATCCATTTTTAGCTCTAATTATGTGATACGGGGTTAACTCAAGTAGGCTAGAAATGAGTTGTTTTCACCAAATACCCGAACCTTATAAGTGCTTAAAGTGCTTAAAGATACACTTCAAATCCTAAAAGGGTTAGTGTTTGGGTAGTGTTCAGGCTAACTAAAGATCAATTCACAATGGAATTGATGAAAATTTAAGCACACAGATTCAATCACCCAAGGATACAGATTTCACCACCAAGAGTTAGAATCGGTTGAAACTCACTCACAAATGAACTTAACTTGATACAGATACACCACAAGTGAAATTCAAAAGATGAACAAGCTTCGATTACTCCAAATCAAGATGAGATACAGAATTTCACCACTCAAATTGACAAGGAAAGTTTGCAAGAACCTAGACAAGGTTACAAAGCAAAACAAGAGTTCAAAGTTTACAAAATTCAAGTCTAATGAGAATAGTGCTCATCCGTAGCTTATATACTAGGATTAGCAACTTAAACACACTTAACTAAGCTAATAAAACAAGCTTAACGTAAACAAAACACATACTTAGCGTAACTACCCGAATTAGCTAGAAGCATAATCTAAACATGTGTGAAATGGATTCGGATTGTAGGCAGCCGAATTCCTCCATTCCATGATCAAAATGATGATGTTTCCAACTTGCCAATTTCATCCAACCATAAGAGAGAGCTTCACCATAAGGTTTTCCAAGCCTTCATTTTTGACCGAATGGTGTCAAACCTTGATTGGATGCTCATTTCCATGTGTCAAGCTAGGAGAGGTGCTTGCTTCCACCGTGGCATCTTCTTGGAGAGGTGCTAACTTGGCTCCATCGTGGCATTCAAGGTCCCACACACTGTGCCATGTCACCAAAACAAGATGCTCACATGGCAAGGTGTTTGCTTCACTAATTGGAGCATTTTCACCCGAACCATCATGTTGGAGAAAATGGGACACTCCCGTGTCATTCTCCCCTGGTTGAAAAAGCAATGAACTATCTCCATGAACATAAGGAACAAGATCAGAAATGTTAAAGGTTGGAGACACACCATATTCCTCGGGCAAATCAAGCTTAAAGGCATTGTCACCGATCTTCTCTATGATTTTGAATGGACCATCTGCTCCCGGCTTTAGTTTTGCATATTGGCCTTGATTGAACCTCCCTTTCCTCAAATGGATCCACACTAAGTCACTTACATCAAGCTTAACAAACTTACGATGCTTGTTAGTTTGTTACATGTACTTGATGTTTTGTTGAGTAATCTTCTCTCGGACATCACTATGGAGCTTCTTATTCTCCTTGGCTCTAGCATCCGCATCACTACTATATTGCCCACTAGAACAAGAAGGAGTTAAATCCAATGGAGTAAGAGGATTAATGCCATAAACTACCTCAAATGGAGTCCTCCCAATGGAAATGTGAAAGGACCGGTTGTAAGCAAACTCAATTTGTGGTAGAATCAAATCCCATTGCTTGATGTTATTCCCCCACATAACTCCTTAATAAGCTCCCCAAGCTCCTATTAGTAACTTCAGTTTGCCCATCGGTTTGTGGATGATAGGCCGAACTGAACTTCAAAGTACTCCCTAGCTTCCTCCATATAGTCCTCCAAAAATGGCTAAGGAACTTTGCATCCCTATCCGAGACAATACTTCTAGGAACACCATGCAACCTCATTACCTCCTTGAAGTACAATTTGGCAATGTGACTAGCCTCATTAGTCTTGTTGCAAGGAACAAAATGAGCCATCTTTGAGAATCTGTCAACTATCACCATAATGGAGTTTTGGTTCCTTTGTGTCCTAGGCAACCCGAGCACAAAATCCATACTAACATCCTCCCATGGTGCATTAGGAACCAGTAATGGAGTGTACAGCCCACTATTTTGGCTCCTTGTCTTAGCCAAATGACACACATGGCATGATAGGACATGCCTAGCAACGTCTCTCTCGAGTCTCGGCCAATAGTAGTTTTGTTGCACCATAAACAAAGTTTTTATTCTTCCAAAATGCCCACTCAATGTTCCACCGTGAGCTTCCTCCACAATAGCTAACCTCAAAGTTTAACGAGGTACACACAATCTATTAGCATAAAACAAATAACCATCATCAAGAGAATAAAGCTTACTAGGGCCATGATGACAAGGTCTCCAAGCATCTTCAAAGTCTTCATCATGCTCATATAACTCCCTAATAGCTTCAAATCCCACAACATGCACTTGTAGTGTAGTAAGAAGTGTGAACTTCCTATTAAGGGCATCGACCACTACATTTTGAGCCCCGGCCTTGTGCTTAATGGAGAAACTAAAAGATTGCAAAAATTCCACCCACTTTGCATGTCTCCTATTAAGCTTGTGTTGTTGATTGATGAACTTCAATGCTTCATGATCCGAAAACAACACAAAAGGTTGTGGCAGCAAGTATTGTGACCAATGATCAAGTACCGCACCAATGCATAGAACTCCTTGTCATAAGTAGAATGTTTTCTTTTGCATTCATTCAATTTTTCATTAACGAATTCAATGGGGTGTCTTCCTTGGCTCAAAACAGCCCCTATGCCCACATCCGAGGCATCACACTCTACTTCAAAGGGTGAATTAAAATCTGGTAGCTTTAGGATGGGTGCTTCGGTCACTCTCCTTTTCAACTCTTCAAAGCTAGCTTGTGCCTCCTTAGACCAACAAAACTTCTTGCTTTTGAGACACTTGGTAATAGGAGAAACAATGGTGCTAAAATTCTTGACAAATCTCCTGTATAATGAAGCTAAGCCATGAAAACTTCTTACCTCTTGAATGGACTTGGGAGTAGGCCAATTCAAGATAGCTTCCACCTTGCTATTATCTATCTTCACACCATCACCCGAAACAACATAACCCAAGAATGCAACCTCTCGGGTAAAGAAATGACATTTCTTCAAATTGGCATATAGCTTCTCACTTCTCAACAATTCAAACACTTTAGTTAAATACACAACATGAGAATCCTCATCAGGGCTATAAACCAAAATATCATCAAAATACACAACCACACACTCACCTACACAAGGCTTGAGAACATGGTTCATAAACCTCATAAATGTGCTAGGTGCGTTAGACAACCCGAATGGCATCACGAGCCACTCATACAAGCCATCCCTTGTCTTGAAAGCTGTTTTCCATTCATCTCCAGGCTTCATCCGAATCTGGTGATAACCACTCCTCAAATCAATCTTGGAAAATACCTTTGCAGCATGTAGTTGATCAAGCAAATCATCAAGCCGAGGAATGGGAAATCTATAATCAATGGTAATCTTATTGATGGCTCGGTTATCAACACACATCCTCCACAAACCATCCTTCTTTGGCACCAATAGAGCAGGAACTGCACAAGGACTCAAACTCTCTCGGATTAACCCCCTTTGCAACAACTCCTCCACTTGCCTTTGTAGTTCCTCATACTCTTTAGGGCTCATCCTATATGCCGGTTTATTAGGCAACACCGAACCTAGAATGAGATCAATTTGGTGTTGGATGTCCCTCAATGGAGGCAAACCAACTGGAATTTCATTCGGGAATACATCTCCATACTCATCAAACAATGGTACCAACTTTGGGTGCAAACCCGAATCCTGCACATCACCATTTTCATCAAAAACAACCAAAGCAAATGAAATAGGCACACCTCTAAGCTCTCGGACCAATTCCTTCCTTGTCATGAGCAAAGCCTCTTTCTTTGGTGTAGGAACAATGTTTGGCTTCAAAGGAGCCAAAGTGATCTTTCGGCCATCCTTCCTCAAAGTATAAGTGTGAGCATGACCATCATAGATAACATGCCTATCATATAACCAAGGACTTCCCAACAACAAGTGACAAGCATCCATGGGAACAACATCACACTCAACCTCATCCGAATAGTGCTTCCCTATGGAAAATGATACAATACACCTCAACGTCACCCTCAAATCCGATTCATCTTTCAACCAACTAAACTTGTACGGTGAAGGATGTGGAGTGGTCTTCAAACCAAGCTTTTCAACCATTTCAACCGAAGCTAAATTCTCAAAACTCCCACTATCAATAATCACCATACACACTTTGCCTTGGCATGTACACCGAGTGTGGAACACATTTTTCCTCTTCCAATCTTCACCCTCTACCACTTGAGTCACTTTGAAACATTGTTGCACCACAATGGATTCTCCTTGATCGGCATAGGTGAGTTCCTCTTCCTCCTCCTCCTCGGGTACTTCATCAACCTCCTCATTATCATAATCATTGTCCTCCACAAGTGTAACAACTCTCCTATTAGGACAATCCGCGGCCATATGCCCAAAGCCATGACATTTAAAACACTTCCTCTCTTGCATCAACTTAGCTTTCTCGGCATCATCACCACCCCTCTTGCCTTTGTCCTTGTCATCAACTTTCGGTTTAGGAGCAAATGGAGACTCAGAAGTAGTCCCCTTGCCAAAATCTTTACCACCAAACCTCATGACAGATTTTGACTTCAATTGCCTCTCAACCCACAAGGCAAGCTTAGTAACATCATTCAAGGACCAATAAGGCTGCAATGAAACAACATTAGCAATATCAACTCTCAAACCCGCCAAGTACCTTGCAATGGTTTGCTCCTCGGGCTCACTAATGTTTGCCTTAATCATCAAAGAATCAAATTCAGCCGTAAAATCCGAAATACTCATAACACCTTGTTTCAAATTTTGAAGCTTGATAAACACATCTTGCTTGTAGTCCTCGGGCAAGAATTTCTTCTTCAACTCTCGGACCATCTTGTCCCATGTCCGAATCTTATCTTTGCCCCTCCTTTCTCTTTGCTTCAACAAGTTCTCCCACCATAAAGATGCATGTTTTCTAAGCTTGATAGCAACAAGCTTCACTTGCTTATTTTCGGGCACATCTTGATATTCAAATATCCTTTCCACCGTATGTAACCAATCAAGAAAATCATATGGTTGCCATTTCCCATCAAATTCAGGAATCCCAACTTTGGGAGTATTAGCATGAACATAAGTGTTTTGAACATCATCTTCATCTCTTACTCTTTGCACTTGCCGATTTGCATCACCAACATCACCAACTACATCATTTCTCCTTTGTTGTTGATGTTGCCTCCTTAAATGAGCTCTTACATCATCCGGATGCAATGGTTCACTAGAACTACTAGAAGCGCCACTACCTCGGCCTCCTCTTCTAGTATGAGAGCTAGAACTCCCTTCACTCTCTTCACGGCGTCTCTCCCTTTCTTCCATCACATGAAGCCTTTCTCTAAGTGTTTCCACAAGGCCTCTAAGGTTTTCAACCGCATCATTAGGAGCAACTCGAACCCCATCATATCCTTGTTGAGACATGATGAATCTCCCCACAACCAAAGCTCTGAATACCAATTTGATACGGGGTTAGCTCAAGTAGGCTAAAAATGAGTTGCTTTCACCAAATACCCGAACCTTATAACTGCTTAAAGTGCTTAAAGATATACTTCAAATCCTAAAAGGGTTAGTGTTTGGGTAGTGTTTAGGCTAACTAAAGATCAATTCACAATGGAATTGATGAAAATTTAAGCACACGGATTCAATCACCCAAGTATACAGATTCACCACCAAGAGTTAGAATCAGTTGAAACTCACTCACAAATGAACTTAACTTGATACAGATACACCACAACTAAAATTCAAAAGATGAACAAGCTTCGATTACTCCAAATCAAGATGAGATACAGAATTTCACCACTCAAATTGACAAGGAAAGTTTGCAAGAACCTAGACAAGGTTACAAAGCAAAACAAGAGTTCAAAGTTTACAAAATTCAAGTCTAATGAGAATAGTGCTCATCCGTAGCTTATATACTAGGATTAGCAACTTAAACACACTTAACTAAGCTAATAAAACAAGCTTAACTTAAACAAAACACATACTTAGCGTAACTACCTGAATTAGCTAGAAGCATAATCTAAACATGTGTGAAATGGATTCGGATTGTAGGTAGCCGAATTCCTCCATTCCATGATCAAAATGATGATGTTTCCAACTTGCCAATTTCATCCAACCATAAGAGAGTGCTTCACCATAAGGTTTTCCAAGCCTTCATTTTTGACCGAATGGTGTCAAGCCTTGATTGGATGCTCATTTCCATGTGTCAAGCTAGGAAAGGTGCTTGCTTCCACCGTGGCATCTTCTTGGAGAGGTGCTAGCTTGGCTCCACCGTGGCATTCAAGGTCCCACTCACCGTGCCATGTCACCAAAGCAAGCTGCTCACATGGCAAGGTGCTTGCCTCACTAATTGGAGCATTTTCACCCGAACCATCATGTTGGAGAAAATGGGACACTCTTGTGTCATTACGTATGATGTATCTTTTAATTAATTGAAATATTTGAAAATTTTAATCGTGTCAAACATGTCGTGTCGTTTTTTGACATGTTACACGGTTTAATCGTGTAAACAGGTCTCGGGTCCCGTGCACACATCTAAAAATAGGTCTCATGTTCGTGTCTCAATTTCGTGACACGATTAATAATCGTATCGTGTTCGTGTCATGTCTTATATGTGTTTATACCATATGTAAACACGATACGAAACACGACACGAAACACGGATTGCCAGGTCTATTCTGTGGGTTCTTTAACATAAAATTGTTCTTGATGCTAAATAAAAAAAACATCAAATTCATTTTTACCCTTGAAATTATATATGTGAATTTTTTTAGAGAGATTTTTAATAGATTTGTCGCTGTTAATCAAATTTGTCTCCAAATTAACTCAAGATATAAATTCACATTATAGTAGTATGTCTTCTTTTATTATTACTAGTCTTCACTTCTAAGTGCGTTGCACGTGATCCATCGATTTTAAATTAAAAAAAATTAAAGTAATAATTGAAATTATTTATAAGTAGAGCTGTCAAATCTGATTCAAACTCGATAATCCGTCCAACCTGGCTGGCCCGATTTGACCAGAAAAAGTAACGATCCGAAACCATCCTATGCAGGCCCGACAAACCTGTAGTCCAACTAATCCGAGAAGTTAACCCGAATGATCCCAAAATATAATAAACTAAAATTATGTTTTATATAATAAAATTCCCAATTGATCCGAGTCCTATACCCGAAAAACCAAAACCCGAATGACCTAGAATCCGAGTGACCTGAAGTCAAAACCCGAACCCACCTGACCCTAGACCTAGCAGACCCGAGACTCGAATGACCTGAACCTATATGAGCCGAATCCCGAATGTCCTAAGAAAATTACTTGTCTCATTTGATATGTACCCAGATGACCCGAACCCGGAACTCTTCCAACCCACCCGATTGACTCCTCTAACTTTATAAGTCAAATAAAATAATTGCGTGTTACTCTTCTTTTATTTTTAAAAACTTTAATTAAATTAGTAGAATGGTAAAAATAAAATAGGTATAAAAAAATTAGATTTAATAAAATAAAAATAGAGTTTTTAATTGAGTAAAACTATAAAAATATATTTAAAAATTCTAATAGTTAAGTTTTTTAATTAAAATAAAATAGTAAACTGATAAAAATAAAATAGTTATATGAATATTAGACTTAATTAAATAAAAAAATAAAAAATAGAGTTTTTAATTGAGTAAAATTATAATTAATCTTTAAACAATGACATTTAAGAAATATATTCAAAAAATAAGGGTATAATAGATGATTCAAAAAGTTTTACAAGAACTCGTACTTTTATATATAGTATAGATAGATATACAAATTATATTAAAGTGTTTTTTCCCTAAATAAGGGTATCTTGGAGACATTTGATTCATGTAATCCCTTACGGATCATCAACAGATAATAATAAGATAAAGTGTTATAATTATTATTATTATATATGCATAATTATATATATATTTTCAATAAAATTCATAGTAGACATGAGAAAATCCGGCCAAAAAAAAGACATGAGAAAAAAAAAAGTTAACAGTATTAATTCTTATGAAATTGAAACACCTAATTGTCAATTGTCATATAGAAGTGCTGCTGCGGGTCATAGGGAGAAGTCATAGAAATTTAGTATGAGAAGAATTTTGTCTTTTATGCTACCTCTAATGACAGATAACATGGTGGAGGAGAAGTAATTGGAGTGACGTGGATGAAGGAGGGAGAGAGTTTCCAATAGGGAGTGTAAAAATGAGTGCCCCCTTAGCATTCCTCTTTGTTAAAAGTTAAAACAAATACACACCCCAAACCCAAAGTCAGTTTTGGCCTTTCAAGATTAGGATAAATTTTGATGAGAAAAGTAGGGAAATACTTGTCAAGTTGAATAACCTTGAGTTAATCAATATCTTTGAACAAAAAGAGTTAATCAAATTTCTCAACTAGAAATTGGATTCCATTTCCAAGTTCAATATTGTAAGTCTAATTTCAGATAGGCCTAATATCTAAATTGGATCTAAACCTTTTCAAACTGATTCAATTTGAGTCTAAACCATTAAACAGGATCAAATTTGACCTAAACGTTAGCAAATTGCACCAAGTTGAGCCAATTTTGGTCAGAAATTTGGAATTGTAGTAATGGCGCGTGCCACAATTCCATCCAAAATAGGCCTAATTTGGTGCAATTTGCTAACGTTTAGGTTCAATTTGGTCATGTTTAAAGGTTTAGCCTCAAATTGAGTAAGTTTGGAAAGGTTTAGACCCAATTTGAACATGGCCTTTCAGATTAAGTTTAGAGAACTTTTTATTTAAGACTTAATGCCCAAAATCTCCCTTAAAGTATCACAAAAAGGACACTTTGCCCCTAATCTTTTTTTTTGGTCCAACTTTGCCCCCTGAAATATGAAATAAGGACATTTTGCCCCTTGCCGTAACAAAATTTAAACTTAGTCACCTGCGTGCACGTGACTAACGGGCTGTTAACTCGAGGTTGTCTGCTGACGTGGAATTTCCATGCCAATTAAAAATGAGCCCCACGTCAACCTTTTTTACCCTCCAGAAATTGATAAAAATCCAGGTGGAGCCCATTTTGTGACTAACATGGAATTTCCACATCAGCAAAAAATTTCAACTTAACAGACTTGTTAGTCACGTGCATGCACATGATTGAATTTTGTTACGACAGGGGGCAAAGTGTCCTTATTTCATACTTCTGGGAGCAAAGTTGAACCAAAAAAAGATTAGAGGATAAATTGTCCTTTTTGTGATACTTTAGAGGGGATTTTGGACATTAACCCTTTTATTTAATCTACTACTACTAATTATATTTCCTAAGTATTCAAAAACATTATTGAAGAATCGGTTTACTATATATATACTTATAATAATATAGAGCAAAAGTCAAACAATTTAAAAAACATTTAAAAGTCAAATAGCCAAATTGCTAAAGCTGGCGTGAATTATTTTCTTGTCACACGGCATTTTGAGGCACTTTTATTTATCAACAATAGCATAATATATATATACACTAACTCACGTCAACTTTTTATTTTTATTTCAATAATCGCACAGAAAAATTTAATTTTAAGAAGAAAAAATGTGACAGTAAAAAGATTTTTAATTTTGGGTTGGGAGAAAATCTTAAATAAATGGAGAGTCACTAATTCAATATTATCCTAATGTATTATTTTGGTTTGGATGAATATTATCCTAATATATTATTTTGGTTTGGGTGAATGAAAATATTAATCGTAAAGTCAATTTACCCAGCTGCTATACAACAGTTTAGAGATAACTTTAATATATAGGCAAGATATATATATAATTAATTAATTAATTAGGGTGGAATTTCAGTATATAGGACATTTTTTTTGAGAATGAGAAGTAGTGTATAGGACATTTAAACCAAGTTGCTAACTTATTTTTAATACTTTAATTAATAATTCAAATTGGCACTAAAGCACTCTAAAAGTAACAAATTACACAGCTGTTCACGATTGGGATAGTTATTATAATTAAGATATAGAAGCACGTGTTTTATAGTTCTTACTACTTGAACTTTGAATAGAAAAAAAAAAACATCGGTCGTCTTTATGAAGGAAATATGATGGAGTTAGTTAAATTTGCAATCTCCCCAATCTTATGAGTAAGAGGTAATAAATGTTAAACCAAATAGAAAAACAAAGTGATGATGATGGGAAACCTTATTTTGGGCCAACTGAATATTTAATGATAATCTCAATCATAGAGTAGAGACAAGTTATTAAATGTACAAAAAATGCAAGGCAAAAAAGGCAGAAGTGAATCTGTGAACGAATGTTTTGAAAGGGGAAGAGCTATAAATGGACAACGAGAAACGGACGAGCATGTAAGTAAGAGTCGACAGGGCGAATGTATTGGGGGAGCCGCCCCTGTCTCTGCTGCTTGGAAAAATTAAAACCTCCCAAAGTAAAAAATGATAATGAAAAATAAATAGTAAATAAAATAAACTTAATTGAGTTCAAAGTGTTAAAAGCTTGTACTTGCAATGGAACCTGGTTCGAATCTCTCATAGTTCTACTAGTAGGTAGTGTAAAAATTTGTTGATGAAAGTTCAATAAATATCTAAATCTCTAACGTAGAAGCTAGACAGTGCAAATAATTTGTAAGTGAGTTTAATTGATGTCTAAATCTTCAAAAGAATTAATGGTTTGACCTGGTTATATAAATAAATGGGATAACCTATCATATTCCTACTCATCAAACTTTTGTTAAAAAAATTAACATGATCTAATAATTAATAAAAATAAAAATAAGATGAAGTAACTAATAACCAAGTAAAAACATAATAAATTATCATGTAGCAATTGTTACGTAACGTTAGGGCAGATTAACTTCACGAGATGGGATGTATGTAGGAATATGGGAAGGAAATGGGGCCGGGAGATGGTGTGTTTGAATTCAAGTAGTAGAGGCCCATTATGAATAGGATTTTTCCTGATGTGGAATCTCTTTCTGAACCCTCCTCAGTCCTCAGTCACTCCCTGACACCATTTGCCATTAGCTCTTAGCCATTCGCCATTAGCCTTAGTACCCACCCCATTTTTCTTTTTCTTTTCTTTTCTTTTCTTTTGGTGTCTGGTGTTACTGCACAAATATTCCCTCCTAGCTGTGCTTCTTTCGGATTTATCACTCTTCCGTAGTAGCGCGCACACACATTTTGCTCCTACTAGTATTTCTTCTTCTGCCCAACTTCAATTCTTTAATTTTTTTTTTCCAATTTTCAAGACAATTTATCGAACAACATTTTATTTTTTCAAGGCATTTTTGCAGTTTTACACTTCTAATTTGATTTAAAATATAAAAGGGCTCATTTTTTTACCGCTCTGCATACAAGGTTTGTTTTGATTAATCTAGATTCGAACTGAGCCGCACACCTTGGTTTAGTAGTTGAGTCTATCAACGGTGATGCGCTAAGGGCTTATCATGGTCTTGAAGATCACAATGGAGATCATGGAAAGGATGTGTATGAGCGGGAAGGAAGCAAGGACAAGCTTGAAGATCATGGAGATTGCGCACAACTTGTTCCAAGCACCAAGGAGCTGCCAAAGATGCCATTTGATCCATTGAAGATGCCATTAGGTCCGATAACTAGAGCAAGAGCTAAGAAGTTCAAAGATATATTAACAAGGTTTGTTCGAACTCATCTTGAAGATTTGAAGACCTTTGATGATGTTTTGAGCAAGAATATTTCAATCGATTCCAAGCTTCTTACAATCGATTCTAGGAATATTCCAACCGATTCCAAGTTATGTACATTGCTTGCAATCGATGAACATATGGGCTAGATTGAGCAATTCGGCCATTGTGGGCTTTATTCTATCTTAGATTAACTATTTAATTAGTTTAGATGACATTGGATTGAGCCTTGTTTGACTAGGTCTAATCCTTGCTTATTTATGCTTTGTTATTTACTTTTCCTAATAGGACAAGATTAGGCTCTTTCCTTGTTCTTTCCTTTATGTAATGCCGCCTATAAGACTTAGGATTAGAGGAGGGGCGTCGACCCTATCACTATATAAAGGGACCAACCCCCTCTTGTAAACACAAGTTAAGTTTATCAAATAAAGTGAGGTCACCCAATTGATTATCTTAACTTCATTGTTCTAGTTTGAGTATACTTGGGGTTCTTCAATCTTGTAGAGTCCTAGCAAATAAGGTTGTGATTGCTTAATTGTTTGTGAAATTTGTGATCTTAGGTTAACAATTGCAGGTCTAATTGGAGATCTAAGGCCGACGAAAGAGGAAGGGTTGCTTTGTGAAGGTTGTCGACATACACATCTAGAAGTTGAAAAGGTTCAAGTCAATCTTGAAGGATTTTCAAGGATAGGTTTGAATCTAAAACCCCTAGATTCGTATCAAACGGGGGCGGCTGTGTACAGAAGGTCTCAAACTTGAGACTTATTTAAGATGAAACGAGTCGCTTATCACTAGATTCAATACTACGTTGGCTCATATCTACTTCTTTTATTTTTTGTTTTAGATTAATATGTATTATATTCATCCAGAAGCAGAAGATTTGCTACCAACCAACCAAATACAACAAGAAAGCAAAGTTGCAAAGCAACTATCAATCTAGTTTCAAACACCAACTATTACAAAGAAAAGTATTAACAGGATCTCTAGCAACTCTTTTAAAACCATACAATTGAAAACTGATAGCATTAGAAATAGTTTGGAAAAGTTGATCAATTGTTTGCAGCTTGCCAGTATAAATCCTTACATTACGCTGCCTCCAAATTACATAAACAAAAGCATTTCAGGCCATTTTCGAAATTAAAGAAAGTAAAGATTTTCCTTTAATTCTGATTTTGCCCCAACGAAATTTGCTATGTCAATCACCAATAGCTCTCGAAGATTACAAGCCTGCAATATTCTCCTCCAAACTTCCTTAGTAAAAGAGCAGTAAAAAATAGATAATCCCTGGTTTAAGCAGAATCACAGAACAAAGAATTGACTAATTCCATATGAAGTCCCCAATGTAGTAGTTTATCTTCTGGAAAGTCGATCTTGAATTGCCATCCATGCCACCATTAACTGTTTAGGCAAATTGCAAGAATACCACACCAATCTCTGCCAATCAACTTTATCATTTTTGTATCTTAATGCTTTCATACACATAGGAAATCCTGTATGTATTATTGGGTAGTTTCCAAACACCATCTCCTTGTAGAAATTGTCCAACCAATGGTCTCATCTTCAAAATCTTCTTCACATTCCAACTATATGTTGAAAGACATAAACTATCCCAAAGAAATCTATCCTTGATAATAATGTATAATAATTTATATGTTAATAATATATAAGTACTATATAATAATAACTTATATATATGTAATATGTAATACAATATATAGTAGTAGTATTAGTATATTTCAAACATGCTTGAAGAATAGAAAAAAAAGAGCTTATGTCTATTTGCCCTGATTGCGAGCTTCCCAATTCATTCCCTTGCTGCACGTTAAGTGATTATGATGGACTGCAATAATCTTTTTCCTTAAAGCATGAAGGAAATATCCCTAGTGGTCTCGGCGTGCTCCTTGCCAATGCCCCTGCCTACGCATTTTATTTCAAAAAATTAATACTTAGTACGACAATTCATAATTATAATAATTGTTTATTTTTTTGAGGGATATAGTAATTGTTTATTAGTAATTGGAAGGAATGTCATATAAAGCCAACGTTGCACACCAATTTAAAAATCTTCTCATAAGTCATAGGATATTAAAATACTACTACTTATTTTATTATCATAATTCAACCTTTTAATGATGCACTTATTTTGAAGTAATTGGTTCTCTCAACTTCTTTTATTCTATAAAACTATAATAATAACTATATAATAATATAATAATCTAAAATAAATAAGCTTGTACTTATAGCAAGGTTGTTAGTTTCGTATAGTATCATGTTTCGATTTTCTTAAAAAATAGATAAGTGCCGATTTCGATTGTTTTAGCCATATATTTCGGATATTTGAGATTCATATAAAAATATATACATATTTTGAGAAATATAAAAAATATACATAATATATATATATATATATATATATACACACACATATGGAGAAAAATTAAGTATTTAAATTTGGACTACTATCAAATATCCATTAAAATAAATTCAAAATATAAGAAATAACTAAAATTTTAATGATGTTCTTTTTAATATAACAAGAAAATCACTCATTTTCGATCGTCAAAAAGAGATACAATTATTTAATACTTAGTTTATTTATTTTTAATAAAAGAAATAGGAAAAATGATTTTAAAAAAGAAGTAAAAAAAGTTATATCACCGAAACACTATGTTTCGCCGAAACAGGCCGAAACTATCTGAGACAGGGCGGATCCTTGTTGTACTTTGGGGGGGCCAAGGCCCCCCCCCAACATTGGAAAAATTGCTTTAAACACCCCTTTATATTTCTGTAAATTTCTATATAGATACATTGAAATTCTTCAATTGGCCCCCCTAAAATAATTTTATTCGAATTGGCCCCCCCAATGCCACTTGTCAAGATGCGCCCATGATTTGAGATATCCGAAACATGGCCGAAATTTCCGGTACCAAAGCCGGTACGAAATTAGTAGTGTATCTGTACTGGACTTTAGGCAAAATGGTGCGTATCGCCCGATACGAAACTAATAACCTTGACTTACAGTCAATGTTTTCAAACCCGACCCGGCCATTGACTCGTTGGGGTCCCCAGGTCACGGGTTAATCCATAAAACAATGGAAATAAAGGCCTTGTGGTTTGCCAAATCGAAGACGATTCAAAACAGCACTAATGATGGGCCTAGAAAGACCCAAAATAACAAGTGCTAGAAATGAGCTAAAAAATATATAGTGAACTAATCTCACCGAAATTATTATAGTTAGACCATAAACAATGGAAAGAAAAAGCTTTATGGTTTGTCAAATCGAAGACGATTCAGAACAGCACTAATGGACCCCGAAAGACCCAAAATAACAAGTGCTCGAAATGAGTTAAAAACTTCACAATGAACTAATCTCACTAAAATGATTATTGTTACTCCATAAACAACGAAAAGAAAAGTTTTGTGGTTTACGAAATCGAAGACGATTCAAAACAGCACTAATGGGTCCCGAAAGCACTATAATAACAAGTGCTCGAAATGAGCTAAAAACTTCACAATGAACTAATTTCACCAAAATGATTATTGTTAGTCCATAAACAATGGAAAGAAAAGCTTTATGGTTTGCCAAATAGAATACGATTCAAAATAGCATTAATGGGCCCAAAAGACCAAAAATAACAAGTGCTCGAAATGAGCTAAAAACTTCACAGTGAACTAATCTCACCAAAATTATTATAGTTAGACCATAAACAATGGAAAGATAAGCTTTGTGGTTTGCTAAATCCAATACGATTCAAAACAGCACTAATGAGCCCCGAAAGGCCCAAAATAACAAGTGCTCGAAATGAGCTAAAAACTTCACGGTGAACTAATCTCACCAAAATTATTATAGTTAAAACATAAACAATGGAAAAAAAGGCTTTCTGGTTTTCCAAATCGAAGACGATTCAAAATAGCACTAATGGGTCCCAAAAGGCCCAAAATAATAAGTGCTCGAAATGAGCTAAAACTTCACAATGAACTAATCTCACTAAAATGACTATAGTTAGGCCATAAACAATGGAAAGAAAAGATTTGTGGTTTGCCAAATGGAATACGATTCAAAATAGCACTAATGGTCCTCGAATGACCCAAAGTAACAAGTGGTCGAAATGAGCTATAAACTTCACAATGAACTAGTCTCACCAAAATGATTATTGTTAGTCCATAAACAATGGAAAGAAAAGTTTTGTGGTTTAGCAAATCGAATACGATTCAAAACAGTACAAAATGGGCCCTAAAGGACCCAAATTCCCAAAATAACAAGTGTTCGAAATGAGCTAAAAACTTCACAGTGAACTAATCTCACAAAATTAAAATAGTTAGGCCATAAACAATGGAAAGAAAAGCTTTGTGGTTTGCAAATTGAATACGATTCAAAACAGCACAAATGGGCCCCGAAAAGCCTAAAATAACAAGTGCTCGAAATGAGCTAAAAACTTCACAGTGAACTAATCTCACCAAAATTATTATATTCAGACTATAAACAATGGAGAGAAAAGCTTTGTGGTTTGCCAAACCAAAGACGATTCAAAACAGTACAAATGGGCTCTGAAAGGCCCAAAATAACAAGTGCTCTAAATGAGCTAAAAACTTCACAGTGAACTAATCTCACTAAAATTATTATAGTTAGGCCATAAACAATGGAAAGAAAAGCTTTATGGTTTGCCAAATTGAAGACGATTCAAAACGACACTAATGGGCCCCGATAGGCCCAAAATAAGAAGTGCTCGAAAAAACTTCACAGTGAACTAATCTCACCAAAATTATTATAGTCAGGCCATAAACAATGGAGAGGAAAGCTTTGTGGTTCGCCAAACCGAAGACGATTCAAAATAGTACAAATGGGCTCTGAAAGGCCCAAAATAACAACTGCTCTAAATGAGCTAAAAACTTCACAGTGAACTAATCTCACCAAAATTATTATAGTCAGGCCATAAACAATAGAAAAAAAGCTGTGGTTTTGCAAAAACCCAAAATAATAAGTTCTCGAAATGAGCTAAAAACTTCACAATGAACATTAATCTCACCAAAATTATTATAGTTAGTGATTTGCCAAGGGCTTATCATGGACATGAAGAACACAGTGGAGATCATGGAGGGGATGATCAAGGAGTGCAAGGAAGCATGTACAAGCTTAAAGGAGAGGATGGAATCACAAGGTTTCATGAAGATGCCAATGGCATCGCACCAAAGATGGCATTAGGTCCTCGAGATGCCATTAAGATGCCATTTGATCCTTTGAAGATGCCTTTAGGTTCGATGACAAGAGCAAGAGCTAAGAATTTCAAAGATGCATTAACAAGCTTTGTTCGAACTCATCTTGAAGGCTTGAAGTCCATTGAAGATCAATTGGGAAGCACTGAAGTCGACATCATCAAGAATATTCCCAACGATTCCAAGCTTTGCACTTTACTTGAAATCGTTGAACCCTAAGGCTTGCATTGTGTAATTCGGCCATATGGGCCTTAATTCTATCTTAGTTTAGCTATTTAATTAGTTTAGATGAAATTGGGTTGGGCCTTGTTTGACTAAGTCCAATCCTTGTTTAATTCAGTTATGTTATTTACTTTTCCTAGTAAGACAAGGAGTAGACAATTTCCTTGTTCCTTCCTTTATGTGTAAATGCGTCGACCCTTCCCCTATATAAAGGGTCCATCCCCCTCTTGTAAACATAAGTTGAGTTGATTAATAAAATTGAGGTTTATTCACCCAAATTGATTATCTTGGCTTCATTGTTCTAGTTTGAGCAAACTTAGGGTTCTTCAATCTTGTAGAGTCCTAGCAAACAATTAGGTTGTGAGTGGTTAATTGTTTATGAATCTTGTGATCTTAGGTATTCAATTGCAGGTCTAATTGAAAGCTTAAGGGAAACGAACGAAGAGATCAAGCTTAGTGAAGATCATCGATTTTACTCATCTAGGAGAGTTGGTGCTTCAAGTCGACTTTGGTGATTATTCAAAGGGGTAGATTTGAATCTAACACAACTAGATTCGTATCAATTGGTAATCAGAGCATAGGTTGTCATCTTCAATAGGTAAATCTATCATTCTATTAATCTATCATCAAGTTTTTCATCCATCTCATTCATCTTCTTGAAAAATAAAAAAAATCAGAAACTTTGAAAAATCATAGCCGATTCATCTTAACTCCAATCGACTTGAAATTTCAGATTTGAGGTCCTTATGACTAGTAGTTATATTGAAAAATATAAAAAAAAAATTCGACCAGAAACTTGTGATTTGTGTTATGGATTCGTTTGAGCTCAGAAAGCTTTGAAATTTGAGCTATAGATTTCTTTTAGTGTGATCTTTCTGGGAAAAATATTGAAAAAAATAAAAAAAATCCATGGTGTTATCGACCTTTTGCAGAAACTAGGGTTTTTGATTTGGGACTTTGGGGATTAGGGTTTATCTTGTGCAATTGATTCAATTGGTTGCAATTAACCCTAATTGATTGTGTGATTGAGATTCTTGGGTTGCTTTTGCTGTGAATTAAGGTTTAATTTGAAGAATTTCAGGTTAAAACCCTATTGGAGACAAGTGGTACAAAATTGGATTCAAGTGGTACTAGGGTTTTCTAATCGACTTAATTGATTGATTTGTGATTGATTGAGTTTTGTGCAGGCCTTTATAAGAAAGGATTGAATTGAGTTCGAGATCTGCATAAGTGGTTTGGTTTTGGTTTAGATACCTTTCCTTTGATTCACAAAAATTTTGCTACTAATTGTTTGTTCCTCAAGTAGATCACCAGAAGAAAGGAGTTCTCTAGGAGTTGCTCTTATTAGGCCTATTGAAGCTAGTAAAAGGCATAATCTTGTGAGATTATCAAGAGAGTAGTGGACCACCAATCCATAGGTTGAGTGTAAACACGAGAGCACAAAGTTATACACACACACACACACTTGTAAGGATTTTTGCTACTAATCTTTGTTCTTTTGTAGGTACCATGGAAGACCAACAAGGAGAACAAAATCAAGAAGTAAACACGAATGCCTTGTTACAACAAATAATTCAACAATTTGGCACCGTGAATACTAGATTGGATGCCATAGAAAATTGAAATCAACAAGCTCAACAAGGAGCCAATGCCACACACAACAATGAAAGAGTTCAACCTCCACCATCAAGACAAGTTGTTCCTAGAATATATCCTATGGAGAGATTGAGGCAACAAGAGCTTGGAGGTCAAGCTTATAATGAAAACTTGCGACCTAGGAGGGGAGTTGAAAGAGAGGAGCATAAAGACAACATTAAGGACAAAATCCCTAAATTCAATAGGAGAGGGTCACCATCGGATTAGTTGGAGTGGGAGTCAAAATTGGACATGTACTTTGACTATCACCCCCATGCCGAATCCAAGAAGGTGCAAACTGCTACCCTTGAGTTTTCGGAGAATGCTTTGAATTGGTGGAATCAATTGGTGCAATCAAGAAGAAGAAATTTGGAGAGACCTATTGATACTTGGTTGGCATTGAAGAGTTTCATGAGAAAGAGATTTGTTCCAAGTTACTATGTCAATTCTCTTTATCAAAGCTTGCAATCTTTGAGGCAAGGAACAAAAAGTGTTGATGAGTACTACTTGGAGATGATGTTGTTGATGTCTAGGGCCGAGGTTGATGAAGCTCCACAAGCCACTATGGCTAGGTTTATGGCGGGATTGAATAGAGAGATTCATGACATAATGGAAACGCAACAACACTATGATGTTGAGGAATTGCTTCAACATGCTTTCAAGGCCGAGAGCCAAGTTAAAAGGAATGTCAATAAGAAGAATTTTGTATCATCATCAAGCTCATGGAAGACTCCAATTAAGAAAGATGAGAAAAATTTCAACAAGGAGAAGGAGGTGGCGCAAAAGGGGGTAAGCCATAAATCCGATTCTAAGTCTTCATCAAGTTCTTCTTCTAAGAGTCATGTTAAGTGTTTTACGTGTCAAGGATATGGTCATTATGCTAAGGATTGCGTTAACAAGAAGGTTATGTTTCTTAATGACTATGGTGAAATTGAGAGTGAAGATGAAGAATTTGTGAAGATGAAGAATTTGCTCTAGGATCTAGTGGTGATGGAGATGATGAAATGGGATTTGCGCATGAGGACGAGGATGATGATGATGGTAATACACCGCACTCTTGAACTTAGTTGCAAGAAGAACTGTAAGTGCCTATGTTAAAGGAGATGTGCACAATCAAAGGGAGAATTTGTTTCATATTAGGATGTATGCGAATGGGAAGCCTAGTAGTGTGATCATTGATGGAGGAAGTTGTACAAACATAGCTAGTGTATACTTAGTGAAGGAGTTTTTGTTGTCCACTACCAAACACCCTAAACCCTATAGTTTAGAATGGTTCAATGATAGAGGGGAGATTAAGGTTAACAAACAAGTTTTAGTTTCTCTTTCTTTGGGCAGGTACAATGATGAGGTGCTACGTAATGTGCTTCCAATGCAAGCATGCCATGTCTTACTTGGTCGACCATGGTAATATGACAACAAGGTCCATCATGATGGTGAGACAAATAAGTATTCCTTTATGTGTGGTAAGCGTCCTATTACTTTGATTCCTTTATCACCTCAAGAAGCTTTAAAAGATAAAATAAAAGTGAGGGATGAATTTGCTAAGATGGAATCCGAATATAGGGCTAAAGAAAAGGCTAAACATGCTAATTTGAATGTGAATTGCGTTGAAAGCAAATCTGATTTGATTGGTAAGCATGCTAGTTCTAAGAAAGTTGTTAAGGAGTGTATGTTAGCTACTAAGAGTGAGATTAAAGAAGCTTTGAATGATAATTCTGTTTTGATCTTGCTTTTGCTTAAAAATACACTTGTTGCTACTAACAACTTGGAAAGAGAGCTTCCAAGCAACATTGTTTCTCTTTTGAGTGATTATGTAGATGTGTTTCTTGTGGAGATTCCTAGTGGTTTACCACCAATTAGGGGGATCGAACATTAAATTGACTTCATTCCTGGAGCGCAAATACCTAATAAGCCAGCTTATAGGACAAATCCTGAAGAAACAAAGGAGTTAGAGAAGCAAGTTGGAGAGCTACTACAAAAGGGTTTTGTGCGTGAAAGCCTTTCTCCATGTGCAGTTCTTGTTTTGCTTGTTCCTAAGAAGGATGGAACTTGGAGAATGTGTGTTGATTGTAGAGCAATAAACAACATCACGGTAAAGTATCGTCACCCTATTCCTAGATTAGAGGATATGCTTGATGAATTGCATGGTGCTTGCTTATTTTCAAAGATTGATTTAAAGAGTGGATATCATCAAATTCGCATGAAAGAGGGTGATGAATGGAAAACTGCCTTTAAAACTAAGCTAGGGTAGTATGAATGGTTAGTTATGCCTTTTGGATTGACTAATGCACCTAGTACTTTCATGAGGTTAATGAATCATGTCATGAGAGGTTATGTTGGCAAGTTTGTTGTTGTTTATTTTGATGATATACTTTTGTATAGCCAAAACCTAGATGATCATATTAAGCACTTGCGTTGTGTGTTAGATGTACTTAGGGTTGAGAAGTTGTATGCTAACCTTAAGAAGTGCACCTTTTGCACAAACAAGCTTGTTTTTCTTGGTTTTGTGGTATCATCGCAAGGTATAGAGGTTGATGAAGAGAAGATCAAAGCAATCAAAGATTGACCAACCCCCACCAACGTTGGTCAAGTGAGATCTTTTCATGGACTAGCCGGATTTTAGGTTTGTTAAGGACTTTAGCACCTTAGCCGCCCCTATTACAAGTGTGATGAAGAAGAATGCACCATTCAAGTGGGAAAAAGAACAACAAGAAGCATTTGAGACTTTGAAGGAAAAACTAACTAATGCTCTTTTGCTTGTTTTGCCTAACTTTAACAATACTTTTGAGATTGAATGTGATGCATCAGGGGTTGGAATTGGAGCTGTTTTAATGCAAAGTGGGAAGCCGTAGCTTATTTTAGTGAGAAATTGAATGGGGCTGCATTGAATTATCCAACCTATGACAAAGAGTTGTATGCTCTTGTGAGAGCATTACAAACATGGCAACACTATCTTTGGCCTAAAGAGTTTGTGATTTACACGGATCATGAGAGTTTGAAGTACTTGAGAGGCCAACAAAAGTTGAACAAACGACATGCTAAGTGGAGTGAGTTCATTGAGAGTTTTCCTTATGTTGTGCACTATAAACAAGGTAAGGAGAATGTTGTAGCCGATGCTTTATCAAGGAGGTTTGTATTACTTTCCATGCTTGATTTTAAGTTTCTTGGATTTGAGTTTATTAAGGAATTGTATGCCAGTGATGTTTACTTTGATGAAATCTTTAAAGCATGTGAAAATTCTGGATTTGGAAAGTATTATAAGCATGATGGATTTTTGTTTAAAGAATCTAGATTGTGTGTGCCGTTTTGCTCATTGTGTTATGTTCTTGTGAGGGAATCGCATGAAGGGGGTTTAATGGGTCACTTTGCTGTTGATAGAACTTATGAGATATTGTATGAACACTTCTTTTGGCCTAAGATGCGATATGATGTAGGAAAGCATGTTGCAAGTTGCATTGTTTGTTTGCAAGCTATTTCTACATCTAAGCCTCATGGATTGTATACTCCTTGTCGAAACGTCCGGGGGACCCTGCCGAAACGACTTTGGAAAGAAAGGAGTCGCCACTAATCTTTTTTGCCTAGGTGTTATTAGCCACCTACTGATTTCTAGACCTAATGGACCATGCTTGACGACGGACACACTAAGTCTAATACTACGGTCTGCGTACCAAAACCCGAGTCCGAGAGTCGGTTACGTGTGGGGAAGGATTAGCACCCCCACAACGCCCGTCGAACGACGGTACCTCTAGTCTAATCTAAATCTAACAGGTTTAATATTTAACGGTTGCTTTTATCTTTAATAATTAAGAAAGGGTTCTAAAAGAAAATAAAATCATTTTTCAAACCAAATGTCGAGGACACGAAGAATGTGATCAAAGTACCGTTGATCAATTCTATTTCGATTCTCTTTCACTATTTCTTCTCTTGTTGATCTTTTTCCTTTCGAAAAAGAAATTTTGAAAATGCTATGACAAAACCTCTTATTCATTTTTTTGTTTTTTTTCAAAACTTGACCAATTTTATTAATTTCCAAAAGTTTTCTCTTGGATTTTCAAACTTTTATTTCCCAAAAGTCTTCTTTTGGAGTTGCTTAAATTGAAAACATTCTTTTTGAAAATGCTTACCTTGAAAACTCTTTGATTACCAATTTTGATTACTTTTTGAAATCTGATAAGAGAACATGGCTTTTGAAAACTTTTTTGAAAACACCTTTTATTGCATCTTTAAATTTTTTGATTTTTCCATTTTTTCTTTTCCTTCTTTTTTTTGCTTATCTTAAAATTATTACCTAAGTATTAACTAATGCATGTATGAGATGATGAATGCAAGGTCCGGTTTTATTAGTTGATTAATAAAAAGGAGTTTATTTGTATTGGTCTTGACGAACCTAGCCCGACCCTCCAGGGATATTCGTGAAAACCGATCAATCTCGGGGCGAAATCCCGAGAGGTCGTGCTCTTGCACCTTTACCCGACATTCGCCCGTCGTAACTAAAAACACCCCATTATTAATTGAAGCAGATAATGGTGGCGTGAAATGCAAGCAGTTATCATTAATTAAGCATGATAAGCATGGACTACTCTCTACTCTACTTTATCTACTAAATTACTAAATTATTACAAGTCCCGAATAAAAATAAAAATAAGTAAATTGAAAGCTAAGGGCCGACTGGACAATTCTGGGGACCTGCACACTAAAGAGAACAATTAGCAAATTTCAGGGGCATAAAAACACAAATTGAAAACCGATAACATCAAACAAACACCCAATTACATAATCCTAACATAAATTTCTAAATAAGGATCAAATTAAACAAACTTGACATGAGAAGATTTAATCTATTCCTTAATTGAATTAAACCCTAAAGAAACCTAACCTCTAACCAAAGACTTAATTTTTTAAGTAAATACTAATCCAAATTAATTCATCAACTCCATTCCAAGTCACTTCCAATTTAAAAAGCCAAATCCTTTATCTCAAAGTTGCATTTTTAAACTAAAATTAGCTCAAAATGGCTTTTAAACTTCCAAGCTAATTGTAATTCAAAAATTTAAACTTTAAACTAAAGTTTTGATTTCTCCAATTGAAAGAGTCTCTAAGTGGGATCAATGAATCATCTTCAATTAGTATGAACTTAAAAAGAATCAAGCCCTTAAACCCAAACTTCAATTTCTAAATTAAGTTTAACACAAAAGCTTAAACTTTAATAATCATTAATCATTTGCAATTAAAGATTTCATCTTTAAGCTAACTAATACTCAAACCCTAGGATCTGTTGATTTATCAACAAAGATTAACAAATATATA
>AWWV01007398.1:0-49287 GCA_001974805.1 Corchorus capsularis
ATCCCCTCTCCCTTGAAAAGGATTTGTCCTCAAATCTGCATCACTATCAAACAAGGATAAGTCTGAAACATTAAAGTAGCACTTACATTGCCATATTCACTAGGAAGATCTAGCTTGTATGCGTTGTTGTTGACCCTCTCCAAGACTTGGAATGGACCATCTCCACGAGGTAAGAGCTTAGACTTTCTCTTTTCAGGGAACCTCTCCTTCCTTAGATACAACCAAACCCAATCCCCGGGTTCAAAGATGATCTCTTTGCGCCCCTTGTTAGCAATCTTCATGTAGTGTTGTGTTTTCTTCTCAATTTGAGCTCGAACCCTAGCATGAAGGTCCCTAACATAATCGGCCTTCTTTTGTCTATCCATGTCGACTTGCACACTCAGAGGTAAACTCAACAAATCCAATGGGGTTAAAGGATTAAAGCCATAAACAGTTTTAAAAGGTGAATGTCCAGTGGTGCTATGTATGCTTCTATTATATGCAAATTTGACATGAGGTAGACAATCCTCCCAAGTTCTCAAGTTCTTTTTAATTAAAGCCCTAAGCAAAGTAGACAAAGTCCTATTTACTACTTCCGTTTGACCATCGGTTTGAGGATGACAAGTAGTAGAAAATAACAACTTAGTTCCTAACTTAGCCCATAAAGTTCTCCAAAAGTGACTTAAGAACTTAGCATCTCTATCACTTACAATCGTCCTAGGCATTCCATGTAGTCTAACAATTTCTTTAAAGAACCAATTAGCTACATTAATGGCATCATCCGTTTTAGTACATGCAATAAAGTGAGCCATCTTAGAAAACCTATCAACAACCACAAAGATAGAATATTTACCTCTCCTAGAACGAGGTAATCCTAACACAAAGTCCATACTAATATGAGTCCATGGTTCATGAGGAATAGGCAAGGGAGTATACAATCCATGCGATTTAGAAGTAGATTTAGCTTGCAAACAAACAATGCAACTAGCAACATACTTCCCTACATCATGTCGCATCTTAGGCCAAAAGAAGTGTTCATGCAATATGTCATATGTTCTATCAACTCCAAAGTGACCCATTAAACCCCCTTCATGCGATTCCCTCAAGAGCAAGATGCGTAGAGAACAAGAAGGCACACACATTCTAGATTCCTTAAACAAAAATCCATCATGCTTATAATACTTTTCAAATCCAGAATTTTCACATGCTTTAAATATTTCACCGAAATAAACATCACTAGCATATAATTCCTTAATATACTCAAAACCAAGAAACTTAGAATCAAGCATGGAAAGTAAGGCATACCTCCTTGATAAAGCATCGGCTACCACATTCTCCTTACCTTGTTTGTATCGCACAACATAAGGAAAGCTCTCTATGAACTCATATTGAACAAGTCGCACATCATATGGAGTGAGTTATATCTTTCTAATGGATGGCAATCCTCTAGGAATTTTATGACAAAACTAAGCAACAAAATTCCCTCCTTGCATTAAAACAACTCCAATTCCTACAATATTACTCATAGGAAACACAATTTTGCTTGGAAGTTCCTTATCCAAGTGGTTAGTGCTCACAAGTGTATTTCGAAACAAAGGTAAGATCAAAACAGAATTATCTTGCAAAGCACTCTTAATCTCACTTTTAGTAGCTAACATACACTATTTAACAACTTCCTTAGAAATCTCTTTCTTTTCACCAAAAACAGAATTATTTTTAATGCTATGATCAACCAAAACTAAGGTTGTTTTATCATCAAAACAATCATCTATTTTAGGTTCAAATTTACTCTTTTCTTTGGCCCTAAATTCAGCATCCAATTTAGCAAAATCATCTCTCACTTTAATTTCATCTTTTAAGGCATCTTGAAGTGATAAAGAAATTAAAGTAAAGAGCTTCTTACCACACATGAGAGTATATTGGTTCGTCTCACCATCATGTTGAACTTTGTTGTCATATTGCCAAGGTCGACCAAGTAGTACATGGCATGCTTGCATGGGTAAGACATAACACAAAACATCTCCCTTGTACCTGCCCAAAGAAAGAGAAACTAAAACTTGTTTATCAACACTAATTTCTTCTTCATCATTGAAACAACCTAAGCTATAGGGTTTAGGATGATTAGAAGTAGGTAGTTCTAACTCTTTCACCAAAAAATCACTAACTATGTTTTTACAACTCTTCCCATCTATAATCACACTACTAGGCTTCCCATTCGCATACATCCTAGTGTGAAACAAATTCTCCCTATGAACATCCCTTTTCACATAGGCTCTCAAAGTTTTCCTATCACCCAAACTAATACACATGGTGCCAAGTTGTTTAAGTATTTGTTGTAACATAGCATTAGTGTTTGCTTGTTGATTTTCCATGGTACCTACACAAAGAACAAAAATTATTAGTAAAAATCCTCACAAGTGTGTGTGTGTGATTATACCTTTGACTTGTACTCTCGTGTTTGTACTCAAATCCTATGGATTGGCGGTCCACTACTCTCTTGACGATCTCACAAGATTATACCTTTTACTAGCTTCCAATAGGTCTAATAAGAGCAACTCCTACAGCACTCCTTTCTTCTCGTGACCTACTTGAGGAACAAACAATTAGTAGCAAAATTATTGTGAATCAAAAGAAAGTGATCTTAAACCAAACCAAACCACTTACGCAGGCTCCTTATGTCGAATTCCTTCTCCAAAGTTGCTGCACAAAACTCAATTCAAACACAATTCAAATAATCAAGTCGATTAGAAAACCCTAGTACCACTTATCTCCAATTTTGTACCACTTGTCTCCAATAGGGTTTATGACCTGAAATTCTTCAAATCAAATCACAATTCACAGCAAAAGCAACCCACGAATCTCAATTACACAATCAATTAGAGTTATTGCAACTAATTAGATCAATTGCACAAGAAAACCCTAATCCCCAAATTTCCAAACTAAGAACCATAGTTTCTGGAAAAACTCGATAACAGCACAAATTTTTTTTCATTTTTTTCAAATTTCACAGCTTTCCGAGCTCAAACGAATCCAGAACAAAAATCACAAGTTTCTGGTCGAAATTTTTTTTTATTTTTTTTATTTTTCGATATAACTACTAGTTATAAGGAACTCAAATCATAAATTTCAAAGCAAAAAGATGTAAGATGAATCGGCTATGAATTTTCAAAGTTGCTGTTTTTTTTTTAATTTTCAAGAAGGGTGGTGCGATGAGTGTGTGGGTGAAATCGATGTGATGAATGATGAGTAAAAAGATAGATTTAGCGATTGAAGATGATAAACCTAAGCTCTGATTACCAATTGATACGAATCTAGTTGTAATTGGTCCAAATCCACCTTAGAGACCCGCCTAAGATCAACTTGAATCCCCAAACTTCTAGATGTGTATGTCGACAATCTTCACTTGATAAATCTTCCTTCGTTCGTCGGCCTTAGACCTCCAAGTCGACCTGCACTTGAACACCTAAGATCACAAGATTCACAAACAATTAAGCAATCACAACCTAATTGTTTGCTAGGACTCTACAAGATTGAAGAACCCTAAGTTTGCTCAAACTAGAACAATGAAGTTAAGATAATCAATTTGGGAAAAATAATCCTCAACTTTACTAATCAACTCAACTTACATTTTCAAGAGATAAAAGAGCCCTTATATAGGGGAGGGGTTGGCGCATAACCTGCTCCAATCCCTCTAAGGGGCGGGAATACATAAAGGAAGGAACAAGGAAATAGCCTACTCCTTGTCCAACTAGGAAAAGTAAATAACATTACATAATTAAGCAAGGATTGGACTTAGTCAAATAAGGCCCAACCCAATGTCTTCTAAACTAAATAAATAACTAATCTAAGATAGAATAAAGGCCCATGAGACTGAATTACACAATGCTAAAGCCTAATGCTCATCGATTTCAAGTAAAGTGAACAACTTGGAATCGATAGGAATATTCTTTGTGATGTCGACTTCAATGCCATCCAAATGGTCTTCAATGGACTCTAAACCTCCAAGATGAGATCTAACAAAGCCCAATAAAGCTTCCTTGAACCTTTTAACCTGAGCCCTAGTAATTGGACCTTGCGGAATAGCTAATGGATCGAATGGCCGGTTGTGACCGGATGGTCCGTGCGTTGGCCCGTGCGATGGCCGGTTGTGGCCGGATGGCTCGTGCGATGTCCCGCGCGACGTCCCATGCGTTAGCCGGTCATGGCCGGTTGCTCCATGCGATGGTGGCCGGTCTTCAACTCCTTGCTCCCCCAAGCTTGTGTTCAATCCGGGATCATCCGTGCCATCTTCTTGCATCTCCGAGACATCTCCAAGTTTGTCCAAGAAATGATCTCTAATGGCTCCATTGTGCTCTTTTAAGCCATGATAAGCCCTTGGCGCATCAGTTTACCAATCCTATTGAACCCATTGGTCCTGGTGTCCAATTTGTTATCAAACAATCAAACTTGAATTGGTCCTTCTAAGCTTGATTTAACTATAGATCTATCCAATTATATCAATAGCGGCCGTCTAAATCAACAATTATCAAGATCATAAAATAAAACAGAGATTAGCAAACATATAAAACCAAGAACAAATATCAAATTATAAGCACACAAATCTCACCAAAATGATTTAATTGAATTCACCAAAGGATAAGAAGTATTAAGAATTTAGCTACTCATGGATTTGGAAGAATCCATGAGAGACTTAAGAAAAGAATAACTTACAAACTTTATGGCGAAATCCTCCCTTGGTGGTAGCCAAGGGTTGTCGACACCCCCTTCTAAAACTACAGAGAAAACTAAAGAAAATAAAAGATGAAGAGAATAAGATGTAGAATTGTCTTCTCTAGGGTTAACATAAGGTGGGTATTTATAATGGACTAATTAGAATCCTAATAGACTTCGGAATAGCCTAGGACGGTTAGAATCCTTAACTTGGTTTCCAAGTTCGCTTAAAAGTCTTCCTTGAGACGAAATTAAGTGAAAATCGGATTCTGGAAAATTCTGGAATTGTACAGAAACTTCGAGGGCAATTTCCAAATTAAAAACGGTAGCTAGGCTTCAGTTTTCAAAGCAAAGTTGTAGATTTCAGAGTCCTCTTTCCAATGCATATTCACACACATCAATTGGAGATTTGAGTCAAAAGTTATGGCATTTTTGCTTAGATTGCGCATAATCCTAATACAACTAGGAAAGAGATTATGGGAATTGGATATTGGCAAGGGATTTGGTGCACAGATTGGGGCAGAACCGACTCCATTGTGGGCCCAGCTAGGCTGTTTATGCTCCAATGTAAAATACTCATAAGCCCATGTCTTCAAGGTCTCTCCATAGCATGTCTTTAGAGGTGTCAAATGGGCGGGTTGGACGGGTTCGGGTCATCTGGGTCCGAGTCAAATGGGTCAGATAGTTTTCTTGGGTTATTCGGGTTTCGGTTCATCTTGGTTTGGGTTATTCGGGTCATCTGGGTCTCGGTTCATACGAGTTTCGGGTCATTCGGGTCTACCAGGTCTCGGATTGGGTGGGTTCGGGTTTTGGTCTCGGGTTTCAGGTCAATTTGGGTTAGTACTGAATTTTTTAATTTTCAATACTCAAATTTTTTAAATATTTTTATTATTCGATTTATTTTATAAATAATTAGAAACATTAGACAATCTATTATCAACGAAGTTTAGCATACTGCATATGCGAGATTAAAGGATAGAATACTTGATATGTGCCTCCTTAGATATTAATTTTGAATATTAAATACATAATTGATTATCAGGTGAGGTAGGTTTTGAATATTAAATACATAATTAATTATCAGGTGGGGTATGTATCAACATTTTAAGCCGTATAAAAAGTAAAAACACTATTAACAGTGTATTATTATAAGTAAAATATTAGTTATGTAATATCTAAATTTATATTTTTTTTCATTACTTCAATTATTATTATAAATTAATTAATAATATAACTATCCATGAACAATGAAAATAGAATTACAACCCCTACTAGCTAGATTAGTAGTACGGTCATAGTACCCAATAGATAAAATCACCAAGAAATTACCAAGTAAGTATTACTATTTATTCATTATTCTAAAAAATAAATTACTAATTATAAATTTATCATAAATTATTCATATAACTTATTTAATTTTAGTGGTTGTTCATATAATAAATTTTAGCAAATTTAATCATGATTTATAATAGGTAAAATTATATCAATAATATTAACTGTATTGAATAAATGATGATTTTAGTTTATAATATTCTAGGGTCATTCGGGTTAACTTCTCGGGTTATTCGGGTTTCCGGTCACAAGTCATTCGGGTTTCGGGTTCACTCGGGTTACGGGTCATTCGGGTTTCGGGTCATCTGGGTTACGAGTCATTCGGGTCTCGGGTCATCTGGGTTGCAGGTCATTCGAGTCTCGGGTTCGTTGGGTCTCGGGTCGGGTGGGTCTCGGATTGGGCAGCTTCGGGTTCAGGCGGGTTGGGTAGCTTCGCGGATTCGGGTCAGCTTTTGACAGCTCTACATGTCTTCATTCCTTCGCGATTTATCCTCAATCCTTGATTCTTTCTCCTTGAAATCTTCGTTCAAATGATCTTCATGACTTCAAATTATCCTCAAATAATCTTCAATCACGAACTTCGAATCTCCAAATCTTCACTCAAAAATGCTAAGTCCATATTTGTGACAAAAGTCATCAAAATAGCTCCAAAAATAGTGAAAAACAACAACTTTTCACTTTTCTTCTCTTCAAGACCTAAAAACACAAATACTTGTAAAATATGGTTAAATCACACATAAAATACCAAAAATCATAGGAAAATGATCATAAAAATAGGGTCTATTTTGGCTCGACCATAATTTCCCTCACACTAAACCTTTGCTAGTCCTAGCAAACTAGTGCATAAAAACTAAGAAAACAAAAACTAAGGCTAACTAAACTAATGCAAAAAAAAGATTCCACTTTCGTAGGTGTACAACGACACTTAGCACGTGACACAAGCCATTTAAACCTGAGACTGATAGAGTTACTAAGGAGGTGTTATGTAACCTGAGGGTTTTCTTAACTAGGATGATACCCACAAACATGTTTAAAAGTAGACTCGACTCATGGTTAGTATTAAAAACAGAACAAATTTTATACAAATCTATGTTTAAAGCTTTTAAAAACCATACTTTTCAAAACCTCAATTTGAATGCATACACATATCAAGGATCAATGCAATCATGAAATTAGAATAACAAAGAATAATAAGAGGACTCAATTCAAAAGATCAAGAAGTAGCAAGCATCTTTATTGTTAAGTAACCATAATTAAAGTAGTTCTAATCACTCATCATTCTTGACATCTTACAACTACTACATACCATAACCTTGTGTATTCATCTTTATCTCCATTACTCAAAGGAAGGTAATATCATGGATACAAATCAAGGGTTTTCGTGGGTTATAATAAGTTTAAAGGGTAATTGTTTTTAGAAAATAAGGTTACTAACCTTGAAGTGTTCTTGATTTAAGGTTACTAACCTTTTTTTTTAGAGGGACAATACTTCTGTAATTCCATGCCTCTTATCCTCTTTTAAGGTTACTAACCTTTTGTTTTTGTTTTTGTTTTGTTTTGTTTTTTTTTTAGAGTGACAACTATGGAAATATCAGAAGTAACTCTTCTCCTCTTCATGAAAACACTTCTTTTATCAAAAGATTTTTTTTTCATATATTTTACCCTTTATATAAGTAGTCCCCCACACTTGTTCTTGATATATCCATAACATACTTTCAGAATTGTAATTTCAACAAGATTCAACACAAGTTCTAGAAAATAGATAATTATAGAAGCAATAAATGAATAAGCTCATATCACAAACTCTAATTATACCTAATTCTAAGAAATCAGATGACATGCTAAAAATCAATCTATGAATCAAACATCCTCAAAAATTCTAAGCATTCATCAATCATAATCAATTTAATCACTTAATATATGCATGAAAAATTCAAAATTTTCGAAAAAATTCATAGCATGGATCTATGCATGTAGACTCTCTCCCCCGCACTTAAAAGACACATTGTCCTCAATGTATGCATTTTAACAAAAAATAAAAATTTTCAGTATTTGAAATTTTTAGAAAAATCATGTAAATGCAAATGTGTAAAAAGTGTGGTTTTAAAAATAGATGAATGTGCTAATGAAAGACTTGACTCACAAAGATAGTGTTCACCCAATCAAGTAATTCAAGCAATTCAAAGCATCAATCATAGAAATCATAGCATATAACTCATAATTAAGATCCAAATTAAAGCATAGAAAACATAGAAAATAACAAATAAGGTACAAAAGCATACAACTAATTCAAATCAAGGAATAGGCAATCAATAAAAGCAATAATCAATCAAACCAATGCAAGAAAAGGTAAATGGAGGTTAGTTTAAGAAAGCTTCTCTATTTTCAAGCATAAGCTCCATTCGTTTTCCTTTGCAATTTCCAAAACGTATGCTTCATTTGTTCGCCTTGTTTGCTTAATATGAAATCCTAAAAGGAAAAAGAAAAATAAAAAGAAAAAGAAAATTAAATGTTAGTAAATTCTTGGGTTGCCTCCTAATAAGCGCCTTTCTTTAATGTCTTTGGTTAGAATTTCCTTCATCTCCCTTAGTTAGGGTGGATCATACCACTTCAAAGCAAAAAGCAAATATGATGAGATTGGAAGAGTATGAGCAAAAAAAATAGGAAAGATAAAAGAAGGGATAAGGAAAGAAATCACCAATTTTTTTGAGGGTCACTCCATGAATGGCTATTAATGACATGTCATCTTTGTTGCCTTGAGAGATTGATGCAATGGATGCTTTCGACATTCTTGATTGATACTGCTCCATTCTTGCATTTGGAAAGTATCCTCATCTTGGCAATCTTTCTTATCCTTCAGAAAGAATTGATCCATGTTGATCTTCCCCAAAGTATTCAGACTCAAGAAGCTTGTTGATTCCCAAGAAATTTGGATCTACATGTTCTAAAGGTTGGTTATCAACAAAATTCAGCACACTTGTTTCTTTCAACTCAGGATGTCCAAGTTACTCATCGTCTGGTGGCTCTTCCTTGTGCTCTGCGAATCTTGGAGGAGAAAGTGTAGGGATTTGCATCTTATTATCTTATTTCAGTGCTTCTGGTTCTTCTTGCTCAATCTTGGAAGCCTCCTTTGGTAGAGTAGGGACGCAGACTTTGCATAGCTCATCATCTTCTTCTTTGAAGAAAAATTGAAATGAGTCTTGCAAATCAAGTTCATATGGTTCCAAACCATTCCTTGTTTCGCTTGACACTCCTTCTAATTCCTTCATGATTGGGACTTTGGCAAGTTCATGAAATTCACCTCCAATCTTACTTGGTTTAGAATGAGTAGGTTCTTCCCATGACATTGTTGTTGTGTCGATTTCTACCTCATGATCTCTTTGTGTAGTCTCTGCCAATTCATCAACTTGCTTCATCGTTATTTGGGAACTGGTTCAATTGCAGCAATTAAAGGAATGTTTACCTTCATCTTCCGAAGTGAATCAATTTGGCTTTCTCCACTGCAAGTCTTTCTGATCAGACCAAAATTATGCATCTTTTTGTGGTCATTTTCCTATGCTTTTTAGGTATTTTATACTTGATTATGCCTTATATTGGTCATATTTGTGTTTATAGGTTTTGACAAGAAGAAAAGTACAAAATTATCAATTTTGTACCTTTTCGGATGATTTATGGCACGAGTATTTTCCATGGACGTTTTGGATGAAGATTGGAGCTATCATGTTCGTGATTGAAGAGCTTATGGAGCCAATTTTATGCTTATCAAAGTCATAAAGTTGATTGCTAAGAATTTTCAAGGCAAAGGAGAAAAGATGAGTTCAAAGCAAGAAGACATGTTCAAGTGCCGAGCCATGACACAACCTACCTGGGTGATCAGGCAAATCACATGGGTCCTCAGACAAACCATGTGGGCACCCAGGTAGAGTTGTGAAACTGCCCACCTAGGTCCTCAAGCAAACCACATAGGTGTTCAGAACCACCATGTGGGCGCCCAGGGAGAGTCGGGGGCAGCCCCACGCGCACCCACCATTGGCAGCTCATGATGTCTTCCTCTTGAAGCCTCTTCAATACTTTCCAGATTTGGCGACAGTTTGGTAAAATAGTCATAACTTTTGATTCAGAGCTCCAAATGAGGCGTATGAATATACGTTGGAAAGCTAACTCGGATAGCTACAACTTTTGTGTTTTGGTCGAATCCCAGATCTGACGTTATCATGGACGAAAATGCCCTCAACGTTGCTGGATAGTAGCAGTTTTGGCTAGACTTGCGATTTTCACCAAATTAAGCCCATAAAGCTAATCTGGACTGACCCAAACTTGTAATCAATAGCCCAAAACGTCCCTAGGGTTAGCTTAAGTGTTTTCTAACTCTAAATTAAACCCTAGGCAGCCTCCTGTAAATACCCACCTTATGTGATAGAAAAACCTAAGCTCCCTAAGCATTAGTTTTCTAGGTTTTAATTTTTCTTTCTTTTCTTTGTGGCAGCCGCCCAACTCCTTGGTGGTCTGTAAGTTTTCTTATTTTCTTATAACTTTTATGGATTCCATTCAATTCATGAGTGGTTAATCCCTTTAAACTTTCTTTCCTTTGGTGATTTTGATCAATAATTTTTGGGGAGACTTTCGTTCTTCATAATTTGATTTATCTATTGAATATGTTTCTTAATCTTATACTAGCATGATTTGAATTGGTTGAATCACGACTAATCTTGATAATTTTGTTGGTTATTGCTAAATCAATTTTGGTTAGATGACTAGTAACTAGGTTGATTATTTGTAGCAATTTGAGTACTGTGATATGGCTCAATGAGATTGTCAAACCTTATTAGATCTAGGCCGTGATAAGCTAGAGACAATAAGTTTAGTTTTATTTATTTATGCATGTGAGAACTAACAGATATGCTTAATGCTTTATTCTTTACAAATCTTAAGCTGTGATGGTAAAGATGAGTAGAGAATAATAGGGATTCATCGTTGTGATATGGGTAAATCTATTTAGCATGTTAGGGTTTTCCCTAGACCAATTATCAATAGTATTTGTCTTAATAGTGAAGGGTTGATGTTTTATTCTTGGTAATTCTTAAAAAGTGACAGAACAAATTTATTGAGGTAAAACTAGATCTGGATTTATTTTGATGATGTTAATCAAATGAATATGTTTTGTGTCGATGATCTATATCTTAATTGATTGATTTCAACCATTGGAAAGGAAGTATGTTTTTCAATTAGTCATCTTTATTTCTTTAAAGTGTTTTCTTTATTAATTGTTTTCTTCTAGTCTTTAGGTTTACTTTCATAACTCCTACTTCATTTAAGTGTTCTACATAGACTAGGTTTAGAAAGTGATTTTTAGTTATTCCCTCCATGTGGGATCGACTCTTACTTATCCTATCTACAAAGGTCTAGTGAGGTATTTTATCTTGTGATTCATTGACGACCGATCACTTTCTTTGCGGCGCAAACCTTTGAGAAAACGGTGTTGGATAGTAGGTGGTTTCCATCATTTTCATCTCCTTGAATCTCCTTTTTCCCTTGACAGGAAGTTGAGAAGCTTTTGGTGATGGCATTGAACTTGGTCTTTGGTAAGGTTGATTTTCCTTGCTTCTGACATAAATCACCTCGTCACTTGGCACTTGTACATTGGGTACAGCAGATGGTGGTGGAATCGTCACTTGAGATATAAGGAATTAGTGCATAGGTTGAGGTGGTGAATGTAAGGGAGAGGGTTGAACCACTAGTGATTCTATCCCTTTTGCATAATCAACATGATTCAAACCTCCTTGAGCTATGCCCATGGGTGTTTGATTTTCCAGTTGCCCTAACATTAGTTGCATAAACATCTTTGCCATGGTTGCACATTGATTGGACACTTCCTTCAACTCCTTGCGAAGTTCTAATATCACCAAATCTTTTGTTGTGTCGACTTTTGGTGTGCTGAATTGATAGCTGTTTTCTACCATGGTGTTGAGTAGTTTCCTTGCTTCTTCAGGGGTCTTGAGTGTCAAGCTACCTCCACTTGCAGCATCTATATAGGTCCGATCCTCATAGAAGAGTCCATGATAAAAATATTGAAGCAATAGTGCTTCACTTATGTTGTGGTATGGGCAACTTGCACAAATCTTGTTGTACCTCTCCCAGTATTGGTGCCACTTTTCGTTAGGTAACTTTTGACAAGTAGTGATTCTCCTTCTAACATCAGCTTGCTTTGCCTTTGGAAAAGTACTTATTCAAAAACACTGTTTCCAATTGATTCCAAGAAGTTATGGATCTTGGTGGCAGACTTCTGAACCAGTCACTTGTTTTTCCTTCCAAGGTAGTTGGAAAAGTTCGAAGCTTCGCTTGGTCTTCAGGCATCCCAGTGATCGTAGCACAGATGATGAAGAAATTTTGTAAGTGCTCATGAGGGTTCTCATGGAATTCACCTTGAAAAATTGGCAACATACGAATCACTCCTGGCTTCAAAGATGATCAAGTGCAAATTAAATAGAAAAAGAAAATAAAAGTTTAAGAAAATAAATAACGAAAAAGAACAAGAAAATTTAAGACAATCTTAGGTGATGGCTCCGTCTTCAATTTCCTTTTTTGCTTCTTTCCTTCCCCGGCAACGGCGCCAAAATTGTGATCGGTCATCAACAAATCATAAGATAATCCCCACAAATCCTTAATAAGTAGTTAGGGCAAGTAGGGTTCAAATCCCACAGAGAAGGGTGAAGCATATTTCAAAGACAAAACTATTCTAAGGATCATTCAAAAACACTTAAAAGAAAGGGGATTAAAACTACCAAAAATAAACAAAAGCAATTAATCTAAAAATAAAGCAAAACTAAATTAAATCCAAAGCTAAAGAAATTACTTAAGAAAATAATAATTAAAAGCATATTTCTTCTCCAATGGTAGAATTCAATCAATAAAACTATGGATCCTTGATTTAAAAGATGAATTTGATATTATAATTATTAAAGCAAGAAAGATCAGTTAAACGCCAATTATACCTTTAATTAAAAGATTTATGTATCATGTAAAACATCAATAAACTTACCCTAATAATTCTCAATTAATCAATTGGTCTAGAGATAAATCATTAACATGTATATTAGATAAAATTACCTTGGTCCAGCTTAAATTATCCCTTTTATTCAAAACAATTAATTACCTTGGTCCAGCTTAAAAATTGTCAAGAATAAAGCATTAAGAACAATTATTCACACATGCATAACAAGTATAACTAAACCTATTCTTTCCTATCTTGGTCCATTAGTTCCAAATAGAGTTTACCAATCCCATTGAACCCATTGGTTCCGGTGTCCAATTTGTTACCAAACAATTAAACTTGGATTGGTCCTTCTAAGCTTGATTTAACTATAGATTTATCCAATTATATCAATAGTGGCCGTCTAAATCAACAATTATCAAGATCATAAAATAAAACAGAGATTAGCAAATATATAAAACCAAGAACAAATATCAAATTATAAGCACACAAATCTCACCATAATTATTTTATTGAATTCATCAAAGGATAAGAAGTATTAAGAATTTAGCTACGCATGGATTTGGAAGAATCCATGAGAGGTTTAAGAAAAGAATAACTTACAAACTTTAGGGTGAAATCCTCCCTTGGTGGTAGCCTAGGGTTTTCGACAACCCCTCTCAAAAGAGAGGTGTCGACACCCGCTTCTAAAACTAGAGAGAAAACTAAAGAAAATAAAAGATGAAGAGAATAAGATGTAGAATTGTGTTCTCTACGGTTAACATAAGGTGGGTACTTATAGTGGACTAATTAGACTCCTAATAGACTTAGGAATAGCCTAGGACGGTTAAACTCCTTAACTTGGTCTCCAAGTTGGCTTAAAAGTCTTCCTTGAGCCTAAGTTAAGTGAAAATCGGATTCAGAAAAATTCTGGAATCGTGCTGAAACATCGAGGGCGATTTCGGAATCGAAAACGGTAGAATTGGGCTTCGGGCTTTAAAGCAAAGTTGTAAATCTCATAGTCCTCTTTTCAACGCTATTCACACGCATCATTTGGAGGTCTGAGTCAAAAGTTATGGTTTTTTTACCGAGACTACGCGGAATCCTAATCTAAATAGGAAAGGGATTGTGCGAATTGGATATTGGTAAGGGCTTTGGCGCACAGATTGGGGCAGAAACGACTCCATTGTTGGCCTAGCTAGGCTGGTTATGCTCCAATGTGAAATACTCAAAAGCCCATGTCTTCAAGGTCTCTCCATAACATGTCTTCATTCGTTCGCGATTTAAGCTCAATCCTTGATTCTTTCTCCTTGAAATCTTCCTTCAATGATCTTCATGACTTCAAATTATCCTCAATTAATCTTCAATCACGAACTTCGAATCTGCAAATCTTCACTCAAAATTGCTAAGTCCATATTTGTGACAAAAGTCATCAAAATAGCTCCAAAAATAGTGAAAAACAACAAGTTTTTCCACACATAAATAGGGTTAAACCACACATAAAAATACCAAAAATCATAGGAAAATGATCATAAAAATAGGGTCTATTTTGGCTTTATCAAGATGGATCAGATTTGGACTGCAAGAAAGAGCTTAAGGCAGTGTACCAGGCTTGTGGAGCTTGCTTCAAACCGTAGAAGGGCTTCTTCAATTTGCAGACATGGGTGGGATCGAAAGAATCCACAAAGCCTGTGGGTTGCTTCATGTAGACATTTTCTTCAAGAATAAGATGCAAAAACACATTGTTTACATCAAGCTGAAAGAGCTTCCAATTATTTTGCAAGGCTATGGTTAAGACAAGTCTGATGGTTGTAGGTTTCACCATGGGACTAAAGGTTTCAATGTAGTCCATACCAGGCCTTTGGTTGAATCCTTTAGCCACCAACCTAGCCTTGTAACGAGACACACTCCCATCTGGATTTCTCTTTATGCGGAAAACCCATTCGCAACACACATTATGTGAGTCTAATGGAGGAACAAATTGCTAGGTACCATTGTAGAGGAGAGCATTAATTTCTTTAGACATAGCATCACACCAGTTCTCATCTTTTAGTGCCAATGAGACACAAGTTGGCTCAATGGAAGTAGAGCACAGATGTCTAGTGGCAATTTAGACTGTTTTCACCTTGAAAATATTGTTCCTGGCAAGCGTTGTTTGCATTGAGTGAGTGTTTTTAGCTGACTTGTGAATAACTTGAGCCTTAGATGCAGCTGTAACTAGCATAAAACATGAGTGCACAAAAGATGTTGGTAATTAAGCAATTATAGGAGCAGCCAAGGGAGCTGCTGTAGAGGAATCAAGTGTAGTAAATACCTCGGATGGCATGAAGGCAGAAGGTGCCTCAGAGATAGAAGCAATATTTGGGGAAGATTGCCGTATTGATGATGCCTCCAAAGATGAAGTCGGTGGCAAAATTTTCTGAAGGTGAATGAGATTAGGATAAGAATGAAAAGAGCTTGATTTGTCTTTGTCTGTTGTACCTGCAGAAGAGGTGAGTGAAGTGGTGGTTTTAAAGGCAAATGTCCAAAAGGTGAAAGGTAGTTTGGCTTGAGATAACAAAGCTAGGCCTATTTTAACAACATGTCGATGTCAACGTACATAAAGCCATTGTGTTCAGGTGTATGTGGTGAAGTTTGTAGGTGTGAGATGCCATGAGTTTGGCAAAATTCCTTTAATTTCTCATACTCTCCCCCTCCATTAAGGTACATTGTCACAATAAAAGTCTAAAAGAACTTCTCAACAAGTGCTTTAAATTTAGGAAACAAAGTAAAAAGATCAGATTTTCTTTTGATAGGATAAAACCATATATATTTTGAGAAGTGATCTACAAAAATTACATAGTAATTATAACTATCAATAGACATTTCAGGTGTTGCTCCCCAAACATCATAATACTATAACTAGTCAAGGTGGAGATTGAAAAAGGTTGCTTGTGACTCTTGCTACATTGAAAAGCATTACATGAAGATAAATCAACTTTAGAGGAAGGCAATGGAAATTTATTCAAAATGCATTGTAAAATAGATTGAGATGGGTACCCTAGTCGATTGTGCCAATCTATAAGGGAGACACGAACTGCGAAAAAGGCAAGTGCTGACTTTGAGAAGGTGGAGGCTGGAAGTTTTGATACGAATCTAGTTGTGTTAGATTCAAATCTACCCTTTGAATAGCCACCAAAGTCGACTTGAAGTTCCTCCACTCCTTGATGAATCGATTGAACAATCTTCACAAAGCTTAATCCCTTCATTCGTCACCCTAAGTATCCAATTTACCTGCAATTGAACTCTTAAGATCACAAGATTCACAAACAGCTAAGCAATCACAACCTAATTGTTTGCTAGGACTCTACAAGATTGAAGAACCCTAAGTTTACTCAAACTAGAACAATGAAGCTAAGATAATCAATTTGGGAAAATAATCCTCAACTTTATTAATCAACTCAACTTCGGTTTACAAGAGGGGGATGGTCCCTTTATATTGTAGTACGGGACACACCTCTCCCTAATCCTAAAGCCTTAAGGGCGGCATAAACATAAAGGAAAGAACAAGGAAATTGCCTAAGCCTTGTTCTACTAGGAAATGTAAATAACATAACATAATTAAGCAAGGATTGGACTTAGTCAAACAAGGCGCAACCCAATGTCTTCTAAACTAATTAAATAGCTAATCTAAGATAGAATAAAGGCCCAATTGGCCGAATTACACAATGATAAGCCTAATGATCATCGATTTCAAGTAAGGTGCATAACTTGGAATCGATGGGAATATTCTTGCTTCCAATGACTTCGATGCTCTCCAATTGATCTTCAATCGTCTTCAAGCCTTCAAGATGAGTTCGAATAAAGCTTGTTAATGCTTCCTTGAATCTCTTCGCTCTTGCACTAATCATCGGACCTAAAGGTATCTTCAAAGGATCAAATGGCATCTTATGCAACTCCTTGGTGCTTGATTCCTCTTGTGCGCATCCCTCCTTGCCCAAATCAACTTCTGCGCATCCTAGCTCTTCTTCGAGCTTGTCCAAAGGTCTTTGCCGCATACGCATCTCCTCTCCATGATCACCCTTGGCGCGTTATCCATGCTCTCCATGCTTGTCTTCAAGTCCATAATAAGTCCTTGGCGCATCATTCCCTCCATGATAAGCCTTGGGCGCATCAGTCCCTCCCCCTTGAAGAAGATTTGTCCTCAAATCTTTGTTGTAAGAAGTTTCCCATGAGCTACTAGATGATGTATAGCTCTTCTTGTTCAAACTAACATCATTATCGAAGTCATCCATACTTTGATTAAGTCTTGGGGCAAGATTATACATTCGTTGCACAAAATTTTTAACCCTGGTTGCCCAATCATTGGCTTGATTTTGCTCTCCTTCCATTGTAACTACACAAAAGAAAGTTAATAACAAAAATTCCTCACAACTGTATGTGTGTATACCTTGTGTGCTCTCGTGTTCGCACTCAACCAAGGAACCTGCAAAACCACAATTAAAGTAACCCAAATCGCAACACAATTCAAGAACCATAGTACTACTTAATTCCAATTTTGTACCACTTGTATCCAATAGGGCCTGAAATTCTTCAAATTAAACCTTCAATCAACCCAAGATACTCAATCAAACACTCAATTAGGGTTAATTGCAACAAATTGAATCAATTGCACAAACAAAACCCTAATCCCCAAATAACCTGCAAAAGTAACCCTAGAATCCAAAATTACGATTAGAGCTTTAGATTTTTTTGATTTGTTTCAGTATTTTTCCCAGAAAGATCACACTAAAAGAAGTCTAAATCTCAAATTTCAAAGCTTTCCAACTTTAAACGAACCCAGAACAAAAATCACAAGTTTTTGATCGAAATTTTTTTATTTTTTTGATATTTTTCGATTAAACTACAAGGTAAAGAGAACTCCAAATCTGAAATTTCGAGTCGATTGGAGTTAAGATGAATCAGCTATGATTTTTCAAAGTTTCTGATTTTTTTGATTTTTTAAGAAGATGAATGAGATGGATGAAAAACTTGATGATAGATGAATAGAAGGATAGATTTATCGATTGAAGATGACAACCTATGCTCTGATTACCAATTGATACGAATCTAGTTGTGTTAGATTCAAATCTACCCTTTGAATAGCCACCAAAGTCGACTTGAAGTTCCTCCACTCCTTGATGAATCGATTGAACAATCTTCACAAAGCTTAATCCCTTCGTTCGTCGCCCTAAGTATCCAATTAGACCTGCAATTGAACTCTTAAGATCACAAGATTCACAAACAGCTAAGCAATCACAACCTAATTGTTTGCTAGGACTCTACAAGATTGAATAACCCTAAGTTTGCTCAAACTAGAACAATGAAGCTAAGATAATCAATTTAGGAAAATAATCCTCTCAAGTTTATTAACTTCTGTTTACAAGAGGGGGATGGTCCCTTTATATAGTAGTAGGGGACGCATCCCTCCTTGCTCAAATCAACTTGTGCGCATCCTAGCTCTTCTTCAAGCTTGTCGAAAGGTCTTTGCCGCATATGCATCTCCTCTCCATGATCACCATTGGCTCCATTGTGCTCTTCAAGACCATGATAAGCCCTTAGCGCGTCATCCACGCTCTCCATGCTTGTCTTCAAGTCCATAATAAGTCCTTGGCTCATCATTCCCTCCATGATAAGCCTTGGGCACATCATTCCCTCCCCTTTGAAGAAGATTTGTCCTCAAATCTTTGTTGTAAGAAGTTTCCCGTGAGCTACTAGACGATGTATAGCTCTTCTTGGTTAAACTAACATCATTATCGAAGTAATCCGTACTTTGAACTAATCTTGGGGGAAGATTATACATTCGTTGCACAAAATTTTTAACCCTAGTTGCCCAATCATTGGCTTGATTTTGCTCTCCTTCCATTTTAACTACACAAAAGAAAGTTCATAGAAAAAATTCCTCACAAGTGTGTGTGTACACCTTATGTGCTCTAGTGTTTGCACTCAACCAAGGAACCTGCAAAACCACAATTAAAGTAACCCAAATCGCAACACAATTCAAGAACCCTAGTACTACTTAATTCCAATTTTGTACCACTTGTATCCAATAGGGCCCGAAATTCTTCAAATTAAACCTTCAATAAACCCAAGATACTCAATCAAACACTTAATTAGGGTTAATTGCAACAAATTGAATCAATTGCACAAACAAAACCTTAATCCCCAAATAACCTGCAAAGTAACCCTAGAATCCAATATTGCGATTAGAGCTACAGATTTTTTTGATTTGTTTAAGTATTTTTCCCAGAAAGATCACACTAAAAGAAGTCTAAATCTCAAATTTCAAAACTTTCTGACTTCAAACGAACCCAAAACAAAAATCACAAGTTTCTGATCGAAATGTTTTTTTTTATATATATTTTTCGATTAAACTACAAGGTAAGAGAACTCCAAATCTGAAATTTCAAGTCGATTGGAGTTAAGAAGAATCAGCTATGATTTTTCAAAGTTTCTGATTTTTTAAGAAGATGATTGAGATGGGTGGAAAGCTTGATGATTGATGAATAGGAGGATAGATTTACCGATTGAAGATGACAACCTATGCTCTGATTACCAATTGATACGAATCTAGTTGTGTTAGATTCAAATCTACCCTTTGATTAGCCACCAAGGTCGACTTGAAGTTCCTCCACGCTTGTCGCAACGTGCGCGACCGGGACGTCCGACCCCCGCCGTTCGATCGACTTGGGGGGAAACTATTAAGGTTCTTATGGGAGTCGCCACTAATTTTTTTACCTAGGTGTGATTAACCACCTAATCGATTTATTAGGTATAATATTAACCTATGCTCGGCAAAGGTGATACTAAACCTAATAAGATCTGCTTAACCAGAGTCTATGGTTCGGGAGTCGGGTACGCGTGGGGAAGGATTAGCACCCCCACGACGCCCGTCGAAACGACGGCACTGACTGGTCTAGGATTAACTATGGGTTTCTATCGTTGGTTGTTTCTATTCTTAAGGCTATTCATGCCCGAGATTATCATTCGAGTTATAACTGACCTTTAATTTGTTCTCTATTTAGTCCAATTCGTTAATTTGTTTTTACTTAATTATCCGGATTAGGCCGATGTTACTATGCCCTTTTATTTTAGCTTAATTCTCTTTTAGATTAAGCTGTCTCTTTATTCCCTTCGTTTATTGACTCAATTTTTTAAAATTAAGCCCTTTTATTGTTCTACTTAATCTCTTTTTAGATTAAGTTCTTTATTGACTCCACCTATTTACCCTGAATTAAGTTCTTTATTAACCCGACTTAATTACCCTGAATTAAGTTCTTTATTGACTCCACTTAATTACCCTGAATTAAGCTCACTTATTGACGCTACTTAATTACCCTGAATTAAGTCCCTGACTCGACATAATTACCCTGAACTAAGTCCCTGACTCTACTTAATTCCCTTCCTTGGAATCAAGTCCATAACTCTACTTGATTCCCTTCCTTGGAATCAAGTCCTTAAATCTACTTAATTCCCTTCCTTGGAATCAAGTCCTTAACTCTACTTAATTCTCTTCCTTGGAATCAAGTCCTTAACTCTACTTAATTCCCTTCCTTGGAATCAAGTCCTTTACTATACTTAACTCCCTTCCTTGGAATCAAGTCCTTAACTCTACTTAATTCCCTTCCTTGGAATCAAGTCCTTAACTCTACTTAATTCCCTTCCTTGGAATCAAGTCCTTAACTCTACTTAATCATTTTTGGATTAAGTCTTTGCTGACTTTACTTAATTCTTGTGAAATTAAGTCTTTGCTAATTTACTTAATTACCCTGAATTAAGTATGTGCTTGTCTTTACCTAACTTCTTTCCTTGAAATTAAGTCTATGCTTACTTTACTTAATTACCCTGAATTAAGTCTATGCTTGTCTTTACCTAATTTCCTTCCTTGAAATTAAGTATGTGCTTACTTTACTTAATTACCCTGGATTAAGTATGTGTTTGTCTTTACCTAATTTCCTTCCTTGAAATTAAGTCTGTGCTTACCTTACTTAATTACCCTGAATTAAGTTCTTTACTGTTTTTACTTAATCACCCTGAATTAAGTATTTTAACTGTTTTTACTTAATTACCCTGAATTAAGTATTTTAACTGCTCTTTACTTAATTACCCTGAATTAAGTTCTCTGACTATGTTTACTTTATTTCCCTGAATTAAGTTCCTTTGACTGACTTATGGACTTTACTCAATTTTCTTGAATTAAGATTTTGATTGACTATGTTTACTTTTCTTAATTACCCTGAATTAAGATTTTGACTGATTGGTTTGACTTTTCTTAATTACCCTGAATTAAATCCTCTAACTGCTTTTACTTAATCACCCTGAATTAAGTTTCTAACTGCTCTTTACTTGATTCCCTGAATTAAGTCCCTGGCTTGACCTAATTACCCTGAATTAAACACTGTACTTTCCCAAACTTGGACCTTGACTGTACTTTCTTTCCTTAATTACTCAGATTATGACTTTGACTGTACATTCTTTTCTTAATTACTCAGATTATGACCTTGACTATACATTCTTTTCTTAATTCACAGTAATCACACTGGATTGAAGCTTACTTTTCTTAATTTTTCTTAATTTCCTTTAATTTCTCTGAATTAAGATTTACTTTTCTTTGCTTTCCTGAATCACACTGAATTAAAGCTTTAATTGTGCATATGATGCATGAATTCCTGCTTAATCACATTTTACCCAAATACTTATACGAGGAGAATTATTTGAGCACCTTCCACTTGATTGGTAAGATCCCCAAATTAATGCCCAAGTCTACGAAATTAAGATTAAAATGGACAAATATTGTCACATTTCACCTAATTATTCCATAATCGGTGTCAATTTAACTCGGTCAAATGAGCATAATGCCAACAACATTTATGATATCAATATAACATACTTTCAGAAACTAACTAATTTTTCATCTCAATTAGCTAATAAATTGCTTAACCATTTTATTTAGGGTTTAATTGGATTAAACTACCCATGTCAGGGACCCAACCATTAACTCTAACATATTTCAGGGACCTGATTGAATTGAAATAGAAATAATACCTGTGTTTGGACCGGAACGACACCATTTATACTTTATTTGTACGGCACTATATAAAGCTTGCTCTACTTCTTCTTCTTCAAAGCCTCTGAAACCCTAGCTGCTTATTCTCTGCGCCTGAAATCGCCTCCACCACTCGGTCCTCCATTCCTCGACGCGTCGGAGCTCTACTCGATCGCCAATGGAGCTCAAAAGCTCCAGATCGCTTCTCCTCTTTATCCCGAGTTTGAATCCAGCGTTGTTTCCTTCAAAGGCCGCCGGGAAACCCTTCAGTCGAGACCTTGCCGAAGCAAAGTTTAATCTTTCCGATCTCGTTTTCTAGCCGACGGATTTCCCCCATCTTTTGGTATGTTTCTCTACCTCTTACCCCCGGCCTTTTCATCGCTTGATTCTTCAAAATGTTAACAGAAAAACCCAAATACCCGAACCCCTAACCTTCAACTTTCTTGACTCCTTTCTTCCTCTCCTTTAAAACCCCACCATTAATTAACCCAAAAACTACCTCTTCCCCACCAATTCCATCAACCCTAGAGCCTTCTTAGCCTAGCCTCCGAATCTTCTTGCTACTTCCTCTCCTTCCACAAGCCATTTTGACAGCGTTTTTCTTTCCAAATATCTTTTCCCCAATTTCCAATTTTGCAGTCTCTTTTTTCTCTGAAAATCCCTCCTAAATTAAGTGTTCTCTTCCCTCTTTTATAGATGAGCCTCCCTCCCTCTATCTAGCTGTAATTTCCCCTTTCTAGGTTGCTTCTCATATTTTTGCTTTTGTGGTGCAGGTGGGAGAGATTGGATAAGAATGGAGCGGGCTGAGCTGTATGCTAGGTGAGTCATCACCTTCCCCTCCTTCCTTGAAATTTCCCTCTGATGAGTCACTTCCTCAGGTGACCTATTTATCTTTGAGCCCTTCTTATTTTGCTTTACTCTCATCTTGGGATTTCTGTTTTGCCCCCTTGGTTTTGCCTCTTTCGTTTTCTTGGTCTGAACACGTGTTCTTTCTCTGTGTGGGAGACTTTCTGTTGCTGATCTAAATTACTGAGCTGGCGCAAATGGACAGACTGAGGTCATCCAATCGTGTGTCGCCACAGGTATATATTTCTTGACTTTCCTGTATATTCTTATGCTATTTCTCTTTTTACTGCTTGCTACTGAGCATTGTATGCAATTGTCTCCGTTTGGAGTGAATTTTTGCTGTGACCGCTGTTAATTGCTCTTTGGCATTGTGAGCTTGTAGAAATGATCATTTATGCAATTAACGATGTTGCAAAGATGCTCTGTTTTCTCTTTGATATGTGTTCATGAGCCAACCGTGGATCAATGGGGAGCTTGCCCTTTTTATTTTGAATCATGTGGTTTGGCTCAGCTTGATAGTCAGAGAGTCTTCATATGCACCAATTCCTACTGTATTATGCCGAAATCCAACCATATGCTTATGCTCCTATGAAAATTGACTTGTAGTACAAAAATATTTGAAAGGTGGCCTTGTAAATGTTGTACTGTTACACATGCTAACTTGCTATAAAGTAAAATGACTGAATTATAGTGTATGCAATCTAAATGCAAAGAACTAAAATGCAGATGCTAAACGTGCTTCTACCTGTCTTTGCTTGCCTACATTCTGAAGATCCCTTGGATTACTTGACCATATGTGATTCTGTCCTGCTTGTTTCAATCTTGTGGTTCACTGAATCATGTTGTTTAGAGTCCTTTACTATACACATTTGCACCATAGTGACACAAAAATGTGCATATTGGTATGGCTGGCCATTCTCACGAAGTCCTGGTAATGCACTAGCCAATTTCCTTTTCTTGTCCTTACCCTATCATCCTTGCTTATTCTTCCTGACTTTAATCCCTGGTTGGTGTATAAGACTCTTAACATGGCATTTGCTGCATTATGTTATACTGCACACGTTCACACTGCATCATGGCAAAATATGTGACTCGCTTAGCATCCTTTATTCACATTTGTCTCTGTAATTTTGTTCACTGAATTATGAACTTGTCCTATCTTGTTGGCTGCCCCAACACTTGTTCGAACACGCCATTGATTATTTGACAACAATAAAATGGGCAACTTTGTTCATGTATGATCACTTTAATATTTAGGAAAAACATGCTTGCTTTAAAATAAAAAATTATGGAAAATGGAATGTAATGCTAATGTCAGCGTACTGATTTGGCATATGCAGGGAGATATTTAAAGGTGGAAGCAAATATGCCTCCAAGCAAAAGGATTTGCCCTTGAATTGAAATCCCACCACTTGCCCGACTTTGCCTTTGATTTGCCCTCTGTTGTATTTTTGTTATTTTACTCACATTCCATGGAATAATGTAATAAACTTTAAGCGTTTGTAAGGCGAGAGGGAAAATAAATTGTATTCTATTACCATTTGCCATCAAGTGCCAAGTAAGCAAAATGCCAATTTGTAAGATCAAGGGGTTATTTTATCAAATCAAAATTGTGAAGATGGATTAGGAACTATTTAGATGCTTTCTAAATTAAAGGAAAAGGAATTTTACTAAAGACAAGAAATGACTAAATAAACTTAGTGAATTCAACCATTTTTTGGATTTTCTTGAATTTGGGATGCAATTTACCAAAGACTAAATATGAACATGCTAACTTGAACTAACTATGGACCTAAAGACCAAAATGCTCTTGAAGTGAAAATGACCAAAATACCTTTGGGGCGAAAATGACAAAAAATGCCCCTAGCAATTTCTTAAAAGGATATTAAAACGGGTGTCTACAACTCCTTGATGAATCGATTGAACAATCTTCACAAAGCTTAATCCCTTCGTTCGTCGCCCTAAGTATCCAATTAGACCTGCAATTGAACTCTTAAGATCACAAGATTCACAAACAACTAAGCAATCACAACCTAATTTTTTGCTAGGACTCTACAAGATTGAAGAACCCTAAGTTTGCTCAAACTAGAACAATGAAGCTAAGATAATCAATTTGGGAAAATAATCCTCAACTTTATTAATCAACTCAACTTCTGTTCACAAGAGGGGGATGGTCCCTTTATATAGTAGTAGGAGACGCACCTCTCCCTAATCCTAAAGCCTTAAGGGCGGCATAAACATAAAGGAAAGAACAAGGAAATTGCCTAAGCCTTGTTCTACTAGGAAAAGTAAATAACAGAACATAATTAAGCAAGGATTAGACTTAGTCAAACAAGGCCCAACCCAATATCTTCTAAACTAATTAAATAGCTAATCTAAGATAGAATAAAGGCCCAGTTGGCCGAATTACACAATGATAAGCCTAATGATCATCGATTTCAAGTAAGGTGCATAACTTGGAATCGATGGGAATATTCTTGCTTCCAATGACTTCGATGCTCTCCAATTGATCTTCAATGGTCTTCAAGCCTTTAAGATGAGTTCCAACAAAGCTTGTTAATGCTTCCTTGAATCTCTTAGCTCTTCCTCTAATCATTGGACCTAAAGGCATCTTCAAAGGATCAAATGGCATCTTATGCAACTCCTTGGTACTTGATTCCTCTTGTGCGCATCCCTCCTTGCTCAAATCAACTTGTGTGCATCCCTCCCTGCTCAAATCAACTTGTGCGCATCCTAGCTCTTCTTCAAGCTTGTCCAAAGGTCTTTGCCGCATATGCATCTCCTCTCCATGATCACCGTTGGCTCCATTGTGCTTTTCAAGACCATGATAAGCCCTTGGCGCATCATTCCTGCTCTTCATGCTTGTCTTCAAGTCCATAATAAGTCCTTGGCGCATCATTCCCTCCATGATAAGCCTTGGGCGCATCAAGTTTATAGACATCATCAATGAGCAATCCCAGCATCAATGCTTGCTTTGCCTGCACATCCTTAACCACGAAAAAGTCAGCATGAAATTCAACAAATACATTATTTGCTTTGCAAAATTTTGAAACAGAGATCAAATCTTATTTAATATAAGGAACACATAGGACTTCTCTTAGCTTATATGACATATCACGGCAATGCAAATTAACAATTCCTGAATGAGTGATGGGCACCATTACCAACAATACTTCATCAGTGCTTTCAAAGTCAGAAACAATGGACAAGTTCTTCAGGTCAGCAGTAACATGATGAGACCCTCATGTGTCCATACACCATGCCTTGTCCCCAGATGTCGTACTAGCTTAATTGGCAACTGCCGAGGAAGAGAAAAATTGTTTCCCTTTTCGACAAGTTTTGGCCAAATGACCCACTTTGCCACATAATTTACATATTGGCCGAGGGTTGCGCTGATCATTATAGCTTCTCCCATTATTAAAAGAATGCCCCTGGAGTTGGAATTTCTGGCAGAATGATTAGTGGCAGATTTTCTAGCATAATGAGCAGTCAGTATACTTACATCACTTGAAGTAGCCTCATGTTTCAATTGAAGTTCAAAAGCCGCTATTTGATTTTCTGAAATTGAATATAGCGGCGTCTTACACATTAGACGCCGCTATTTAGTGGCGTTATTATAGGAAGACGGAGCCATATTAATATATGGAGGGAGAGATTTTTTTATCTTTTTTTGGAGGGAATAATTCCCTCTCGAAAACAAAGAAAGTTACCAACTCTACGCCTATAATATATAGCGGCGTCTGATGTGTAAGACGCCGCTAATTTGTGGCGTCTGGTGAAGGAAACGTCGCCATTTTAATATATGGAGGAAGAGAATTTTTTTCTTTGTTCTTGAGCGAAAAAATCCCTCGCCTATAATATATATAGCGGCCTCTCTCTGGTAGACGCCGCTAATTAGTGTCGTCCACACAAAAAACGCCGCCATTTAATTTGATGAGGGAGAGCTTTTTTTTCCCTTTTTTTGGAGGGAAAAATTCCCTCTCCCTAAAACAAAGAAAATTTTCCAACTACACACCTATAATATATAGCGGCGTCTGATGTGTAAGATGCCGCTATATATAATGTTTTCCAAAGAATAGAAATTTGGTAAGAATTAAAACACCATTTCTAGATTATACATAGCGGCGTTTTAAACGCCGCTATATATAATGTTTTCCAAAGAATAGAAATTTGGTAAAAATAAAAACTATTAATAATTTAGGATAATTATAAATACATTCTCTTATTATTAGGATAAAATAGGGCGTGAAAATACATTATCATTAAAATACAAAATTTATATATATTTACCACGTTTAAAAAAGTGTAAAAAAAACATGAAAATGGTAATGGTAGCACTCGAACTCATGAAAAACATTTCTACATTACCTACTCCTACCAAACCATCTAATGTTAACCTTATGAAAACAAATGGTAAGATATTTTTATTGTAGCTTAAGGCTAGAGTCTAATATGATAGCTTTCACTAAGTGTCTCCTATCATGATAGTCTACATTGAAATAACAATGTGTTTAGAGAATGAAAATTGATTTTTACATAGACTATTACAGGTAACGAGTGGATCGAAAATTCCAAATCTCCTTAAAAAGGTAAAAAATCAGAAATTAAGTATGAAAACGGCCTTTTTTTGATGCGTTCGTCAATATTTTGGGAAATATATTTACAATAGCGGCGTTTGTTGTTATAAACGCCTTTATTTAGTGGTGTTTTGGTTTCGAAACGCCGCTATTGGATAATTAGAATTACAAAACGATGTCGTTGTGTCTATTACAACCAGCAGATAGATAAAATTCTACCAAGTCTCCTTTTTTGTCCTTTCATTCGAAAATTTTCTAGAAGTCTTCCTCTTCCTTTCTCCTTCTCCTTTCCTTCTCTTCCCTTTATTAGGATAAAATAGGACGTGAAAATACATTATCATTAAAATACAAAATTTATATATATTAACCACGTTTAAAAAAGTGTAAAAAGAAAAAAAAACATGAAAATGGTAATGGTAGCACTCAAACTCATGAAAAACATTTCTACATTACCTTCTCCTACCAAACCATCTAATGTTAACCTTATGAAAACCAATGTTAAGATATTTTTATTGTAGCTTAAGGTTAGAGTCTAATATGATAGCTTTCACTAAGTGTCTCCCATCATGATAGTCTACATTGAAATAACAATGTGTTTAGAGAATGAAAATTGATTTTTACATAGATTATTACAGGTAACGAGTGGATCGAAAATTCCAAATCTCCTTAAAAAAGGTAAAAAATCAGAAATTAAGTATGAAAACGGCCTTTTTTTGATGCGTTCGTCAATATTTTGGGAAATATATTTACAATAGCGGCATTTGTTGTTATAAACGCCTTTATTTAGTGGTGTTTTGGTTTCGAAACGCCGCTATTGGATAATTAGAATTACAAAACGATGTCGTTGTGTCTATTACAACCAGCAGATAGATAAAATTCTGCCAAGTCTCCTTTTTTGTCCTTTCATTCGAAAATTTTCTACAAGTCTTCCTCTTCCTTTCTCCTTCTCCTTTCCTTCTCTTCGCTTCGCTTCCGGTTTTGCAGCCAATTATGGTGCTTCTGTTGCTGTATGTGAACTTCCGTTTTCCACTATTTCTTCTGAGACCACCGACGGCGTTGGTGGGACGTAAGTTAAAGAAACCTTTCTTTTTCTGGCTTTATGTACCATGGATTGTTTATTTGGTGGGTGAAAATGAGCTTAAGAGAAAAAAAGAAATTGAAAATTTTGAAGTTACTACCAAAAAAAGTTATTGTTTTTAACCTCTCTGATCAAATTCAAAGCTTTTGGGAACCTTAAGCGTTTGGTTCTATAAATGTCACTGCTTTTTGCCTGGGCTAACTCGAAGTTGTAATCAAAATATTTGTATAATTGCAGATGTGTACTTAGAGGATGTGTGCCAAAGAAATTAATGGTTTATGCGTCAAAATATTCTCATGTGTTAGATGAGAGTCATGGTTTTGGATGGAAATATGAGACTGAACCAAAACATGATTGGAGCACCTTGTTAATAAAAATGTTGAGCTACAGCGTCTTACTGGTATTTACAAGAACATTCTCAATAATGCTGGTGTCGCCTTAATTGAAGGTCGTAGGAAGGTAAGATGATCCTTTACCGGTATGATAGCTTTAGAATTATGTGTAAAGGCATTTGTACTTTTTATGTTACTTGATTTTGAATACATTTGATAAAATATCCTGCAGATTGTGGATCCACACACTGTTGATGTGGATGGAAAACTTTACACTACAAGACATATACTGATTTCAGTTGGGGGGCGTCCATTTATTCCTGAAATTCCAGGAAGTGAATATGCAATAGACTCTAATGCTGCCCTTGATTTGCCCTCAAAGCCAGAGAAAGTTGGAATAGTTAGTGGTGGTTACATAGCTTTGGAATTTGCTGGCATTTTCAATGGATTGACAAACAAGGTCCATGTATTTATACGTCAGAAAAAGGTTTTAAGGGGTGTTGGTGTGTTGGTCTTAAGGGGTTTTGATTATGAGGTTAAAAACTTGTAATCCCGTAGCCACTTGTTCATTTTTCCCTATTATAGCAACTTGCTTGATCCTTGTTTCAGAAATTTTACTCATCTTAATTAAAATTCTGCCCTGTTTATAGATCAGAGATTTTGTTGGAGAACAAATGGCTCTAAGGGGAATTGAATTTCATACAGAAGAGACACCTCAGGCAATTGTTAAGGCAGTTGATAGTTCACTGTCTTTGAAGAACAACTGTGAAATTTGGACAAACAAGTCTGCAAATGTCATTGAAGAAATTGGGAACTAAAGCTTCAGTTGTCAATGGATTAATATATCCAACTTATGCTCTGCTTCTACAAGTAAGTGCAGTAAATCCAATCTATGTGCTTTTAAATCTTCCAAGTCTTAAGACATGTTTTGTATGTTGGAGCTTTAGTAGATGTGTATTATATCATATGGTTAAATTGCTTTTAAAATTGAAAGGAAGATTTATCTCATTTTTTACAAACTTGTCTTTCCGCCTCTTTTCTAGTATGTACCTTGTTACTTAAAACTTACAGCACCTTGTGTACAGGTAAATTCCTTAGTCGAAGGAAGAGGAAGCAATTGTATCCAGTATAGATATGGGTTTTCTTGGAGGGAAGACCATTAAGGTACGTGTATTTGCTTATGGTGTGTTTTTTTTCCTTTTCTTGAATTATAGTTGATGTTAACTTGTAAGTCATTACTGAGCTAGGTAATTAGGTTCTGCAAAATAGGGTTTTGATTAGATCTGCACACATTTTATTATTATTATTATTATTTTTATATTTATGTGGATATTTGATTAGATTGCATTTTGTTAAGCTCTTCTGATAACTGATATACTGTGTTCAGGAGGTTTGAAAACAACCTGTTTTGTAGACATGTTCCCCTTGAACTTGGAAACTGGTTAGCATGGAGGATCTGCAACTGAACTAGGTAAGATCTGTATATTGCTTCATCAACAAGCTAGAGCTAAATTTTACTGATTTCTGCTTATAGATATTGCATCTTATCTCACTTAACTAGAGCTACTTTTAATCCAATTTGCTTACCTTTAGGAACCTGTTTTGACTTGCCTAAATGATGGTTACTCAGCCTTTTCTCCTGTTATGTTTCTTTGCTGCATTTTAATCTTCTATATTAGAATGGTGAAGTTGTTGTAAAGCTGAGTTCGTTGATGATTCTTCACTTTGGCTAGGTTGTGTAGTAGAAATCAGTTAGTCTCTGCATCTAATTTTTGCCCTTTCTTTTATTGTGTTGTTAACTTCAATCCTTTTTTAATGTGCCTATGATGGACTAGGAACAATTCTGTTGTGACTGGAAAAGTGATTTTAATAATGTTGAACAGATGGATGATTGCTAGGCAAATTCTGCTCTTACATTAGCTACCAGGAATGAATTGGGTTTTCTTTCAAGACATTCAAAGAAAGAAGACATGTTTCCACTTGTTATCTTTGCAGAAGCAGGCTTGCCATCTTTCTCAGCAAGTGAAGTATTAAATCAGCCTCCACCAGCCATGTCTTCTCATGCACAAATCACTCAAGCTGTGCTAAAGAAGAACAATGAGGAACATTTTCAAGTGCAAGTAATCAAGTAAATAGTTTGGATTGAAGGGATTCGGAGCTCCGTGAGATCTATGGAATTGAGAATTCTATCGTGTTTTTGGATATCTTATTATACTACTTAAATGTAATACAATGTTATATATATATATATATATATATATATTCAAATTAAATGATTTGAATAACATCAATTAAAAAAGCAGTATTTTTTAAAAAATAAAGAAGCCATAATAGCTATATTTAATTTGAGATTTTTTAAAAAAAAAAAAACCCTTAAATATAGTGGCGTCTAGAGGCCGTTATTTTTAATTTGAGATTTTTTTTATAAAAAACCCTTAAATATAGCGGCGTCTAGACGCCGCTATATTTAATTTGAGATTTTTTTAAAACATTTAATATAGCGGCGTCTAGACGTGTCGCAACGTCCGGGTCCGGGGGGGGGTCCGAACCCTACCGCTGAACGACTTAAAAGATACTAAAAACTAAGGGAGTCGCCACTAATCTTTTTTAATCTAGGTGTGAATAGCCACCTATTAGATTATTAAGCCCAATGTTAATCTAAGCTTGGCGAAGGTAACACTAAACTTAATAAACGGTCTTCTAACAAGAGTCGTAAAAGTTCGGGAGTCGGGTACGCGTGGGGAAGGATTAGCACCCCCACGACGCCCGTCAAAAGACGGCACTGACTAGTCTAGATTTAATTATGGGTTTCTATTTTGGTTGTTCTTGTTTTTAATAATTTCACACCATTTAAGCTCTTTTATTTACTGATTATTGTCTTTCTTAATCGACTACTAGGTTAAGCCCTTTATTTACTTAATTATACCGAATTAAGCCAACTACTGATTTACTTAATTATACTGAATTAAGTTGATTACCGATTTACTTAATTACACCGAATTAAGTTAATTACCAATTTACTTAATTACACCGAATTAAGTTGATTACTGATTTATTTAATTACACCGAATTACTTAATTACACCGAATTAAGTTGTTTACCAAATTACCAATTTACTTAATTACACCAAATTACTTAATTACACCGAATTAAGTTATTTACCAAATTACCAATTTACTTAATTACACCAAATTACTTAATTACACCGAATTAAATTGTTTACCAAATTACCAATTTACTTAATTTAATCACCAATTTACTTAATTACACCGAATTACTTAATTACACCGAATTAAGTTGTTTACCAAATTACCAATTTACTTAATTACACCGAATTAAGTTGTTTACCAAATTACCAATTCACTTAATTACACCAAATTAAGTTGTTTACCAAATTACCAATTTACTTAATTACACCGAATTAAGTTGATTACCAACTTACCAATTTACTTAATTGCACCGAATTAAGTTGTCTACCAGATTACCAATTTACTTAATTACACCAAATTAAGTTGTTTACCAATTGACCAATTTACTTAATTACACTGAATTAAGTTGATTACCATCTTACTTGATTTACTCAATTACACCGAATTAAGTCGTTTACCAAATTACTTAATTTAATCACCAATTTACTTAATTACACCGAATTAAGTTGATTACCAACTGACCAATTTACTTAATTACACCGAATTAAGTTGATTACCATCTTACTTGATTTACTCAATTACACCGAATTAAGTCATTTACCAAATTACTTAATTTAATCACCAATTTACTTAATTACACCGAATTAAGTTGATTACCAATTTACTTAATCACACCGAATTAAGTTGATTACCAACTGATTTAACTTAATTACCAATTTACTGATTACTATTACCTTAACTCTAATTAATCTCTTTTTACTTAATTACTTATTTACTGATTGCCCCTTTTGATTTTTCTAACTGATCCCATTCTCTTTCTTCTCCCTTTTTCAGATTTCTCCTTAATAATTCTAAATTTATTAATATACTAGATTCTCGAATCCATGGATGCATATGATGCATGAAATTCCTTTTGAACTTAATTACCCATTAATTATACGAGGAACAACTTCGGCCGCCTCCCAATAAATGGTAAACGACCTCCGGAAATTTCCAAGCCTCCGGGAGAAGTCAAGCAAACTCAGACACGCATGAATGAGCCGCCCTCATTTCCCTTCACGGGAGTCATTTTAATTTAGTCTTATGATCATAGCAACGACAATACAATCACGGAACTCAAATATGGATGCACATGCAACTATTACTAAATTCTAAGCCTTAATTTTATTTAAACTTAGGTCGGATTAAGATAGCTAGACTTCTAAGCCCCAAATACTGTCCAAGCACAAGGCTCAAATATAATGGAAATCCAAACATGTCAACATACTCAATCATATGGAATAGGTTTCACACAAACAAATATGGAGACCCAAAAATAACAAAACAAAGACCAAATAAATGAGCATAATGATTAAATCCACAAAGTTAAAAAGGTTTAAACTTGATTAACACATACTTAAGTCTTAAATTTAACTTAATCTTATCTTAATTTAATCTAGCCTTCCAAACATTTATCTTTCAAAAACTAATCAATTTATTTACTAATGGCTTAAAAGTTCAAACTTTAATTCAAAGGTGACATTTTATTTACCAATTACTAAAAAAAAATTCAATCTTTTATTCAAAGGGTATATCCTTATTTACTAATTACTTAAAAATTCAATCTTTTGCTCAAAGGTGACATTTTTACTTACTCATTACTAAAAAAAAAATTCAATCTTTTAGTCAAAAGGTTACATCTTTATTTACTAATTACTTAAAAAAAAAATCAATCTTTTGCTCCAAGGTGACATCTTTACTTATTAATCACTAAAAGTTTCAATCTTTTACCCAAAGATAACATTTTGACTTACTAATTACTAAAAATTCAATCTTTTACCCAAAGATGGCATTTTTACTTACTAACTCACTTGGAAATCTAATTTTTTGCTCAAAGGTGACATTTTTATTTACAACATACTAAAAATTTCTCCTTCTAACATAAAGATCACATTTTTATTATATGCCAATTAAATAGTTTCATCTTTTAGCTAAAGATTGTATTTTTATCACCCCACTCATCAAAATCCCAAATTTCAACTAAAGATTTAATTTTTATTCTAAATAAATCTAATCTACAGAGGGTCAAATTGAACAAAAGGTGAACCAGCAGGGACTTAATCGAATCAAACAACACATATGAAGACTTATATGAACTAAGATACAAGCTATTGGACCCGATTGATTCAAAATAAGTGCTAAATGAAAAGAATTAAGAAAGTTACCTCCTAAAGCTTTAATTTTTCCGAACAACCTTTATATCTCTGTACCCTCCTTCTCCTTCCTCCCTTCACTCGACTTGCAACCCTAATTTTTCTCTCTCTAAACCAGACTCTCTCTCTCTATAAATGATTTGCGCTGCCGCCGGTCTCAACCCGTGACAACACCCCAAAATCCCTCTTTTTTTTCAAGTAAACCCGAAATCACAGCAAAATTTGAAGCTTTGCCGTGTAGAAGGAAGAAAAACAGTGGAGAAAATGGGGATAGCAGAGGGCTTTAAGACGATCCTCGAGCCTCTTGGCATTCTCACGTCTCAAGTAAGTCCCTTTCCTTTTACTCCCCTTTGTTGTTTTTTAGTTTTCAAAAAAAACAGCCGAAAACCATGAACCTCCTCCCTTCCTTTCTATAAACCCTAGTGGCCTCCTTTTAAATCCTCTGAAATGGGGTCTCCCTCCCAAGTTTTTGATTTCGACCCTCCTTTTATTCTTCATCTAATGGTCTAAAAAGTTTGCCCTCTTTCCCTTATTTACCCTGTTTTTGTCTGTTTCAAGTTATGTCTTCCGTATGTGGTGAAACGGCAGGGCATATAGGTATATTTTCTCTTTTTGTCTGTTTGTTCTTTTGTCTACTTTGACAGGTGAGCAATTTTTCCTCTGTTTTGTTTGCAGACACCCCTCTTAGGGATGAGCTGGCGAATGAGACAAGATGGATGCACTTTGGGACCAACCAGAACCCGTCACGTCAGCGAAAGCCTCTTGTGTTGACTTCTTCACTAATGGATCTTAACAGGTATACCGAAATGAAACCCTTTATTGCTGTATCGAAATTTTGTGCAATTGCTTTTGGAGTGAATTTTCTGTTGCGAAATGCAGTGTTAATTATGGATAGGAAAACAAATGAACTTAAGTATTTAGCTTCTTTGTGTATGAAACCAAACCAATTGAAATGATGAGGCTGTAATGAATTAATAACAATGTAATGGTGCCTGAGATGCTTGTTATTGAACTAAATGTACATGCTGAATTGCGGGCTGCTAAGATTGTATGTGAATGTCTATGAGAATGCCATGTAATCATGCTAGAAAATATGCAACATTGTACTAAATGGAATGCAAATTGTGCCTGGGAATGTATGTATGTACGCACATGAAAATACATGTTAAATGTGCTAAATGATAGGGCTGCTATGCTTGTAGAAATGCCTTGGGCTTTGTGATTAATTTGAAATTAGAAAGCTTGAATTTTGTAAATGAAGTGGTATGCCATATATGACTAAAAACAAAATGGTTGTACATGAGTAATGCAGTACTTAAACTGCCATGAATTTTGATGATGCATGTTCAAATGAAACAGACTCTAGAAACATGCCGGCCTTGGACTATTGCTTACACGTGTCTAGGCAAGGATATATGCTTAGAAGCAATTGACACTGAGTTTGGAACGTTTAGTAAAGTGCAAAGTGTTGCCTTGACTTGCTGCTATATTTTTTTTATGCTGCACAATGCTGGTGTTCAATGTTTCTTTGGAATGTTGTCATATTGCTTCTGACTTTGCCCACTATGTGTTCCACATGTTTCCTTATCACTTTGCAAGTTGTCTCCAATAAGCCTTTAGAACCCTTCACTGACTAATTGCAATTCTGACATGCCGCAAAACTTTACTTCCCTTAAATTCACTTTGACAACTTTGCTCCCCCTATTTTCACTTGTGCAATTTCTCCCTCCCTCTGCATCGAAGAGTTTGTTGCACATATCCATTGCTCATTCCATTTTCATGCATGCAATATCTTGCCCTCTTTTCCTGTTTTGCTTTGCCATGCAGGTTACAAAATTACCCTCTCCAAGGATGTCTTGATTCCATAAGAAAGAGAGAAGCAAGGAAGAAGAAAATGCATAATGCTGCTATATATATTATTATTTTTTTTGGCCCCTCCTTGTACAATAAAGAAATGCCATAGTAAATGTTTTTTTTCTTTTTTTCTAATTTCCAATTTTTTGTAATTTCCTGAACTCTACACTTGTAAATGTTAATGAAGATGTAAACTCTACTTAATATTATTTTTGATCTCTTTGTACTTAAAATGTAAAGTATGTGTTCATCAAATTACCTATATATAAAAGAATGCAATTTAATTATTGATTAGTTGCATATGAGAGTGCTATTACAATATATATATATAAGTTAAGTAGAAAGTACCTACTTTTGACTTTTTAATGAAGGGAAAGTTATTTACTCAAACCATTCAAATAAGCTAATCAATCCTCTAAAGCCCAATAACCAAATTAAAGTGCAAACCATTCATCCAAGACCCAAAGAGGAATCACTCAAATGCAAACCCAAAGGCTACTAATGGAGCCAACCAGGGTCCAAATGTTAAGTTGCTTTTATTACATGAAGAAGGCTTATAATTCGATAATGTGAAGCTAAAATGGAATGCAAAGATGAGAGTACAGTCAAAAATCCCTTTTTAGTGGAAAGATGATGAGAATACCCCTTAGTGCAAGAATGACCAAAATGCCCCTATGTGACCCTAACGCCTATTAAGAAATAAATTTAAATTGAAGGATATATGACAAAAATGGGTGTCTACAAGACGCCGCTATTTTTAACTTGAGATTTTTTTTTATAAAAAAACCCTTAAATATAGCGGCGTCTAGACGCCTCTAAATAGCGCCGTTTAGACGCCGCTATTTTTAAATTTAAAAAAAATTAGTGTTTTCAGAAAAATTGTAAGACGACATCTAAATGCCTCTATATGACGGCGTGTAGACGCCGTTATATGGATAGCGGCGTTTGGATCTAAGACGCCGCAAAATAACGGCGCCCTTGGCGGCGCCTTTTCAGACGCCATTATTTAAAATAACGGTGTTTTTAAACGCCGTTATATGTAAAAAAAAAACGCCGCTATTTCACTATTTTTTTTGTAGTGCTCAAAGGAAACTTGATTTTCTTTGGGACGAATGCCAGTAGTAAATTCTCTGCACTCCGAGCCAAGTCCTCTGAGAATGTGAAGGACGAGATCATCATCATCAATTGAAGACCCAACAAGGCGACATTCATCAACAATATGATTCATGATATGGAGGTATTCACCAACAGGTTTGGTGTCACATCGAGCGGAAGAAATCTTGTTTTTGAGATCCATAATGCGGATCGAGTCTTATTGGCATACATCTTGATCAGCTTTTGCCAAGCCTCCATGAAAGTTTTGGAGGCTGCAATGAATGACAGAAGGTTTTCAAAGGTTGTTGCAAAGATAGCAAGCGAGATAAGTTTGTCTTGGTGCATCCAAAAGGAGTGCTCTGGATTTGGAACTATACGTCCATTCTTCTCTATTTCTGTAGCGGGAGTAGGAAAATAACCATTGACATACTTGACGAGATCAAAACCAAATAAGATCGCATCAAATTGCGCACACCATGAAGAAAAATTTGTGGTAGTGAGTTTAACTGGCAACTGAGTTGTTGCATTGATGGCAATTGGTTGTGCGAAAGGTGTTTAGAGAGAGAGAGAGAGAACGTATAGTTTAGCTAAGAGAGGACGAAAGGGGAAATTTAAGAAAGAAAAGAAAAGAATGTTGTAGTTAACACACTTTTAACTTTGCCTATTACACGATCACAACTCCATCCAAAATACGCTCAAATAACCTTAACCCAGCAACAATCTCGAGCACATGATGAATTGCTGCATTCAGGTTCCATCTTCCAACCATGTATCTCTCCAGCCATTCCATGTCTTCATACGGAATCTCCACATCTGATTCCAGCTCCGCTTCTGAACAATGTGTCGATGTAACCTCCCTTCCTTTTGTCAATCACCGAATTTTGTTGTGGGACTATATGTTTGCCCACTGCTCCGCATTCCAGCCGAACTTCCTCTAGTGTGCTTTCTCGTCAACTTCACCAGTGTGGACACCATTTTTTATCAGCCTCTGATTGGGAGTGGACTGGACGTTAATACTTCTCTGTTCATCATTCTTCCTTATATCAGCCTTTCCGTTACTCACAACTTCCTTAAAACTCCTACCATCGATCTTTGCCCCTGTAAAGACCTTCCCACCTCTTTTTTGCATTGCCACATATGGCATGTCCCAGACAAGTTTTTCTTGTCTTCTTTTATCTTTTTCTTTGGAGACCCTGATTCTGATCCCTTTTAAGGATTTGAAGGTAGCCATTTCAAAAGCCAAGTAGGACTCATTTGCCTTCCAAAATCTGATAAAAGCAAACGTTGTTGGGCCCTTCTGTCTGCTACACTTCTAGATGAACACATCAGAGCCACCTATCATAGATCAAAAAGGCATCCCATAACGCATTCCTTGTCACTCTATAGCTTAGGTTAGTGATGAAGATGGATTAAAGATATGACCATCAATCAAAGAAGCATTGGTCTTAGAAGTTAATTAAGAAGACGTCTCTCCCGCTCCCAGTTTTGTTTATTTCAACCTTCCTCCTGCTCCTAAAGTTTTATGCATATGTCAAACTTGACTTATGCTACTAGCAGCAAAAAATAAATAAGATGGCTAATCCTTCTCTGCTTAGCCTTTAAATAAAACCAATACAAGGTCAGTTTTATCAATGTCTATTAGTTTAGGATTTAGGATGTTATATTACATTATAAATCTCTATGATCATGGTGATATGAAAACAATAGTCCATTCCATTTATTTTAAAAGAGGGATAGTGTTTCTAACTAGGCTAAAATCTTAATTAGGGTCCTAAATTTTACCAAAAGGGTCAAATAAGTGCCCAAACTATGAAAAGGTCAAATTAGTGCCTGAACTTTTCGATTTGGGACAATTCAGTCCAAAATGTTAGATTATAAGTATGTTAAATGTAAATAATCCAAAAAATTTTGGACTGAATTGACCCAAATCGAAAAGTTCAGGCACTAATTTGACCTTTTCATAGTTTGGGCACTTATTTGACCCTTTTGGCAAAGTTCAGGGCCCTAATTTAGATTTTAGCCTAAGTATAGAGAGGCTGCAACTTAATCTATTATTTTAAAAGAGGGAAGGGTGGAATCCAAAAATCTTTTTGTTGGTGGAGTCAAATGTTTCCGGAAGCAAACCCAACCCATACAAACAGAGGCGGAGCCACTAAGGTACTACCCCCCCCCAAACTTTGGAAAATCAAATTGAGTAGTAATATTATATGGTTGTTGGAAAATTTTGTGCATGTATTAATTTGGGTTTGCTCAATAACATAAAATTAATTTGGCTTCCACAAAAAAATAGAACAAAAAAGTGATCCCAAGCCCAATAACATAAAATTAAAGATCCCAAATATTATAAAATAAAGACTTATTTCCAATTTTTTAATACCAAATTTTCCTTTCAGCTTCTTAAGTAAGCTAAATATAAGCATTAGTTTTGTTTTCACCAAAAATATAAGCATTAGCTTTGGGAGAAGACAAAAAGCCCCCTATCACCACCGGCGGCCCAAGCTCTTTTAAATCTCTTTCATTTTTATCTCACTTCATAAAAAAAAACAAAACCAAAAAAAAACAAACTCATAAAAAAACCTCTACCTTTTTAATTTGCATACATTCAATAATGTAATAATGTTTATATAGCTTATCATATGATAATTAGTATACAATAAGATATAATACGTATACTAAAAGAATTTTTATACTAGGTACATAGCATTTTTGTTTGCCCCCCCAATTTTCAAATCCTGCCTCCACCACTGCATACAAAGAGCTCTTTTTAGCCCTTACTCCGAGGATTATTGTAAAATTTTAATTTGTATGATCAAGACATATGGGAGCATCCGAGTTGTTGGCTCAACTAGTCGGTGCATCGTGCTTGATCCATGAGGTCCTGGATTTAAGTCTCACGGAAGTTTATTTATTTATTTGTTTGTTTGTTAATTTGGTAGGTATGTAGTTTATATAAGATATTCCCTCAGTCATATATTATCTATCCCCTTTCGGTCAAAATTTCCTAACTTTGACCTTTAATTATAAAAAAATTATATAAAAAAAAATTTAAAAAATTATATTTTGATTAAGTTAAGTCTTAAACTTTTCAAAACATATTTTTTGAAAATTTGATTGTATATATATTTTTTGTAATTATAAAGGTCAAAGGTATAATCAGTTTGACCCAAAGTGGACAGATAATATGGGACGGAGGAAGTAGTTAGTTTGAGTTGATTTCTCATTGGATTTTTGGAAATATAGAGATTTATTCTAATTGTAATAAGACTTCACTTATACCCCTTTAAAAAAAACAAATGAATGAGATTGTCTGTTTTTGTGCAGATCAACAGCAACATTGCAATAAATTTTCATACATATTATTCCTACTATTAATCTTATGAGCAAGGACCTCATTGAGCGTCACATGGCGTTTGGTTTCTATGACAATTGTCAATTATTAATTTCCTAATATTTGTTTATTATGTTTATGTTCATTCAATATTTAATTTTTTTGTGTATTATTAGTATGTTAAATTTCAAATATGGGTCCCGACTGTTGAATTAAAAGCTTTTTTTTCCTATTTATTTATAATCTATTTAATTTAACAGATTAATTATACACTATAATAATAAATTAATTATAGTTTGGGAAAATTAAAAGTCATTCATCCCATTTCATATGATATTCAATGAATGTCACAGATAATATCATAGACCGAATTAATTAGATAGGAGAAATGGAAGACTTTTTTTTTTTACCAAAAGAACTATCTCCCCTTGTGACTCATAATTATTCATGTTTTGGATTCTTATATGTTTAGAAAAAAACATGAATACATAAGATAAAACAAAATGTGATATTTAAAAATTATTAAAGAAAGATCAATGACAATAAAATGAAATACTTAAAAAACTATAATTAGGAAAATTGACTCTCATCATATTTGATTAGTACTATATAATAATTAATGACTTTCTTTTCTTAATTAAATTTTCTTAAAAACACTTATAAATTCTATTTCTTAACTGAATTTTCTTAAAAGAACTCATAAAATAAAACAGCCGCACGCGAAGCGCGGCCAGGAACTTCTATTATAATCTAATAATGATAAACTTGCTATTTCTCTCAATTTTAATCTTACCTACTTTATAATCCTTGACATATTAAAAGGACAAAATTAGTGGTGTGCAATGTACCAAAAATAAAGAATCACGGGTGTGCAATAGTTGAATTATTATAATCTTTATGTAATAGGTAATGGGTCTATAAGGCTGAAGGCTACAATATTTTTGCAATAGTCAAATGCTGGATACTCTTACAAAATAATTAAATCTTTGCTATTTACATTTTTATTATAAACATTTTCAATTTTTTAGTCTATTTATTTTATTTATGTTGATACCTCAATTTACAATTGAGGGTAAATTGGTCTTTGAATAAATAATGGTAAGATGTGTGGTCAGGATTTGATCTCAAATCTTGATGAGATTCAGTTTCTGTACCACCCTAGTTCTAGTTGAATTAGGAAAATCTTATATTTTCTTAATTAAGACCGAAAATTACTAAATAAATAATAATTATTTTCATAATAATTATTATTATTAAATATGTGCCGCACTTCATAAAGGATGTGGCGAAAAATTCATAAGAAGATGACTCCTTTAATGAAGTTGTTGGTAAGTGCAGCAGAAATGGAAAAACAAGGAGTTTAATGACACATCACCTCTTAATTAAGGAGAGGTCTCATGGGCCAAAATTAATAAGTGCAAGCCGCCTCCTGTAGCCCAGGAGGCGCCTCCCTCTTTTCAGGAGTCGTCTCCTTACCTTTTGTATTTAATGAGCTGGCGAGTTAAAATTTGTTAGCGAGCAAATTATCTATCTCTATAAGGGAGGCACGTGATTTTAAGTCTCGCATCCCTTTTATATTTTCACCTATAACACCTAGGAGGAATCGTCAGCCAATTGTGCTATTCCGGGGTGCAAAACGACAACTTTTACATATTGTGCAATTAAGGACACAATATTGAAATTGATGAAATTGACTAAGGAGCAGTGGTGTGATTCTTACAAGGATGTTACTATGATGTTCCTTGAGCTCAACTGACCATTCTGGTGAAATCTCAGCTCATTCCAATGCAGTCGAAAACTTTACCATGGTTTTCAATTAAGGACAAAGTACCTTTTTAGGTGCACCAAGCTTGGATTTTGTGCCAAATGAGTTGCAGTATCTTTTATACATGATTTTATGGTTAAGTGTCGATTTTAGCCATATCATTTTTCAAACATAACTTTTACAATTTATTCAATTAAGGACAAGTGGCTTTTCCACCCTGGTTTTGGCCATTTTTCGAAATTGAATGATATTTTAATGAATTGATGAGCTTAATGTGATTAGGTTAGGTGAATTTCTTGGCTTAGATATTAAGTATCCAATTCTTGATGTTCAGAAGCCATCTCCTAGCTAAATTAGTTGATGCAAGCTTGTGAGGAGGTAGAGAGGCACGCATGAATGCGTCTAGCAGGAGAGGAATCCAAAAGTTCCATGTTGACGAGGACTCGATGAAGTTACTAGAGGTATGCAGCTTGTGAAGGCAAGCTCATAGGTCATGGTAGTTTCCTAGCAATTTCTTCAAGATCGAAGTCGTCTCCTTGCTTGAAGAAGTCATCTCCTAAGTAATTGAATCTGAGTCAGGAACAGCCAGGCCTATTAAGCCCTGAGCCCCATGCCGACCCCTATATAAGGAGGCCATCCCCAATGCTTCAAACACGCTTCAACATGCTACAAACTTGCTCCGCGCAAAAATTCAAGCTCCGTGCTTTTTCTCTCAAATTCTCTACAGAAACTCTGCGAAATCTCTGCAATTTCAACTTGTTCATCTCATTCTTCAATATTTTTTCACTCTCAATCTTGTCTCTGAACGTAAAAACACCTGTTACTCGTTATAATTTCAGAAATAACAATCAACTTGTTATCTTTTCTCTCTTTTCATCAAGAACAACCTTTGAATTAAACACTTTATTTTTGAGAATCAAGTCTGGGACCGATGATTTAAATGCTCCGGTGTGATTTTGATCCAGTCTCCACAATTCACTCGCTCTGATCTTTAATCTGCTGCAACCTGTACCAGCTTTACGTTTATGCACTATTTGTCAATTTCAGCAAATTGACTGGCACGCCCCGCTTTGCCATTTAGCTTTTATTCGCAAAAACTCTCAAAGAGATTTTTGGCACAACAATTTACTTATCACATCTAATTAATGAAGTTTTGTAGTATATCAAACATGCAATATGTTGTTATAAGTCTCTAGCCGCAGATAACCCAATGCGATTCTTAACTATATTTATCTACCAATTTATATCAAGTAATTGATTTAGCCCTGTTACATCAGTGCGAGTTATACATATCTCTTTTTTTGGTACATGGGGTTGCTATGAATCAAACTCTAATCACTAAAACTAAGAGTACAACACTCTACACTAGCCCAAATGTCCAGTGAAGCGAGTTATACTTAACACGTTATAGAGTATTTTTGCCTTTTAATTCATTTCCATTCCCTCTGTCTTTTTATTTGATGCAATGGACAGAAAAGGAGAGCAATCACAAGGCAAAAGTCAAAATAATTCGGGACAAGGCCTAGTTTGGCATTAAATTTGCGGTTTGAAAAAGTTCAGTTTGAAAGAAGTGCTTTTGAAAAGTATTTGTTGAAATTGTAGTAGAAAAATGTAACTAGTGATAAAAAGATAAAATGTCTAAAGATGATATATTAGTTAAAAAAGAAAGAGAAAATAATTAGGAGATTTTAGTCATTTAGGCTAGTTTGGCATTGTGTTTGAAGATAAAAAAAAAAAATTTCAACTTAAACACATACCAAACAATTCATGGTTTATTGCCCCCGTTGGTAGACTCACCCACCAAAACCAGGTACGAGTCGCGTGTCGGATCCGAATTAGTAAGAGCAATGTTCTGCATACCGGATGGGGCACCAAAAAAAAATCTCATGGTTTATGTCAAAAGCTAGTTTTTACAGTAAAATCAAACCCAAGATAAAAAGTTTTTATTTAGGTGTCTTTACGTTTTAAAAGTGCTTTTAACCATTAAATTACCAAAAATCACAGAAATTATAGTTCTCCCTCCTTTTAAGTTTATACCCTTTTAAGTCATTTTACTTTTCTACCACACTTTATCAAAGCAATACCAAATATTAATTACAAATTTCTACGAAAATTTTAAAAAGCACTTTTAAAAGCATTTTTTCCAAACCGAACTATTCCAAAATTGCAACCGTAATACCAAATTAAGGCTTGGTTTGGGATTAAGTTTGGAGATTAAAAAAGCTACTTTTCACCTCAAACACAATGCCAAATAAGTTATGGTTTGTGTCAAAAGCTAATTTTCACCGTGAAAGCCATGCCAACCTGAAAAGCTAATATTTAGGTACTTTTGTGTTTCAAAAGTGTTTTTGGACATTAAATGACTAAAATCCCTTAAATAATTTTTTCTTTCTATTTTAATTAGTACCCTTTTTAGACATTTCATCTTTCTACCATATTTTTCTACAATAATACCAAACCTTAATTACATTTTTCTACCCTAATTCTAAAAAGCACTTTTGAAAAGCACTTCTTCCAAACCAAGGTTTTTTCAAAACTTAACCTCAATCCCAAACTAAGCCTAAGCCTTAAACCTAGGTTGACACTGCGTTTGGAGCAAAAAAAAGCTATTTTTCACCTCAAACGCAATACGAAATAAATCTTGTTTTGTGTCAAAAACTGATTTTGAATGCAAAAGCCAAGCTAACTTGAAAAGCTAATTCTGAGGTGTTTTTGCGTTTCAAAAGTATTTTTGGACATGAGCTCGTTTGGCATCGTTTTTGTTTCCTGTTTTTGTTACCAATTCCCTGTTTTTGGAAACAAAACAGTGAAAACATGTTTTACAGGCTGTTTCCGTTTTCAAAAATTTTGGAAACAGAAGCAGTGTTTTGGAAAAAAGTGGAAGCAGGAATTTTGTGTTTACATGTTTTTCCAAAACACTTTCAAAACACAGAAGCACAATATGGTAAACAGTAACTTACATGCTTTTTAACCATTTTTTCTTTTATTTTTTTATTTAAAAACATACAACCAAATTGAATATCCAAACATGTTTTTATTTTCAAAAATTGATAGCGCAACAAAAATAAAACGAAAACGAAACAAAAACAAAAACCAGAAAAACGAAAACGATGTCAAACGACCCATAAATAACTAAAATCCCTTAATTATTTCTCTCTTTCTTTTTAACTAATATATCCTTTTTAGACATTTTATCCTTCTACCACATTTTTTCACAGTAATACCAAACATTTTTTTTTGCCATTAGTAATACCAAACATTATTTACATTTTTCTACTGCAATTTAAAAAAATATTTTTCAAAAGCACTTCTTCCAAACCAAGTTTTTTCAAACCTCAACCTCAATACCAAAGTAGGCATTAATGTCTAAAACCACTTTTGAAACGTAAAAACACCTATAAATTATCTTTTTAGCTTGACTTGTCTTTTGTGGTCAAAATTAGCTTTTGACACAAACAAAAAATTTATTTGGTATTGCGTTTGCAATGCAAAAAAGCATTGTTGACGGAACCGAACCGGACCGGTCGGTTCAATCGGGAACCAGCCATGAATCCGGTTCCGTAACATACATAGAACCGCCGGTCGACGGACCGGTCAAGAACCACCTAAACCGGGTAATTGAACCGGGAATCGGACCGAATTGACCCGAAAAAACCGGATTTTTGCAATATTTTAATACAAAAAATATTTGAAATTTAAAATAATAATTTTTAAATGATTTTTAATTAAACGATCAGACCGACGGTTAAACCGGTCAGACCGTGAACTGCCAAGGGATCCGGTTCACACTCCGATCCGATTTTCTTAACATTGCAAAACAGTTTTTTTTTATGTTCAAACGCAATGTCAAAGACCTAATCTTAAGAAAACATAAATTTATATATATTTATATAATAATAGTATTTTACTAAAGCTTCTACATGCAAAATCTATTACAAAGATTTTTTTGTTTTTTAGGGTGCTTTTCTCGTTTAAATTAGGCCATTTGAACTAACAATTATTGCCCACAAAATCCGATTACGTACCGAATCTTCCACAATTAAAAATAAAAAAATGTGATCGGCCTATGGTTTTCACTTTTTATCGATAATTTTGACTTTCTCGTTTAAACAATAGATTAAATTTTAAAAGTGATGAATTACGAAAGCGATGAATTATAAAATTAATCTATCAATGCCGCACAAATAAAAAGGTCATCAATAAAATAGATGAGCAACGAAAATTTCCTGCACATGGACCCAGAAAGTGATGCACCAATATACAAGCCAATTTAATCCTACAGAGGAAAGCACTTTAAGAGCGGTAATTTACTGTTTTTATAGTACTAGTCTTTATTTTCAGGTGAGTTGTATGTAATTGATTATATTTAAATTAAATGAAAATTAAAATAATAATTTAAATTAATTACTATAAATCAAAGGATATAATTTCATTTTACACTTCTTTTATTTTAAATATATTGATTGGTTCCACCATGTCATCCATGGTCCCGACCAATAAAATTTTGATAATTCATATTTTTTCATACAATTACTAACCTATCAAATTAATATCCTAAATTTAGGGACTTAACTAAAACTCATTTAGTGAAATAGTAAGTCCCATTTACAAGGTAATTTCCTATATTTAGGACATTAAATGACTAGGGTTTTAGAAATTGTAGGAAAAAATCTAATTTGTCAAAATCTTATTGATTGGGATCATGGATGATGTGGTGGACCCGGTCAATGTAATAATTTCTCCTTTGAGTTAAACCTGGTGCTAAATTTGTGCATAAATGTTAGGAATAAGTGTGAGTTGTCACAATTTTATTACTCCCTCTGTCCCAAATTATCTGACTCTTTTGGGTCAAACAAATTCTACCTTTGACCTTTAATTACAAAAAATATATATACAATTAAATTTTCAAAAAATATGTTTTGAAAAGTTTAAAACTTAACTTGATCAAAAAATATTTTTTAAAAATTTAATTATATATAATTTTTTTATTATTAAGAGTCAAAGTTAGGATTACTTTGACCCAAAAGGGTCAGATAATTTGGGACGGAGGGAGTACTTAGGACCATAAATGGCGTGCTGGAACTGGTTCATCTAATAATTTCTCGTGGCTTCATTGTTTGTCTTCTTACATTTGTAATCTTTCACCTTCATAAATGAAATTATAGCCTCTGCTTTAAACTCAAAAAAAAAATCTTTAAATTCCAGTACATTAAACTACATTTTAACTTAATTAGTTCTTACAAAATGATGAATAATTAATAATTAGTCAACTTATTTTAACTTTTAAATTCCAAAGTAACGATAACGCGATTTATTTTCGGTTTTAACAAAAAAAAATGGAATTCCAAAGTAACGATAATAATACTTGTATATTCGTTTATATTATAATTGGTTTTGATCCAGAACTATCAAAAACTCTCCAATTCCTTAAAATTAAAATGGTAAAAATAAAATGTTTATAATAATATTGAATTTAATTAAATAAACATAGCGTTTTAGTAGAATAAAATTATAAAAGTTTAAACAATATCATTTAAGAAATATATTTAAACAATTCTAATATATCTAAGTTTTTTAATTAAAATAATAAAATGATATAAGTAAAATAGTTATAAAGATATTAGATTTAATTAAATAAATATTAAATAGATCTGAAGTTTTTAGTAGAACAAAACTGTAAAAGTTTAAACAATGTCATGTAAGAAATATATTTAAAAATTCTAATATATCTAAGTTTTTTTAATTAAAATAGTAAAATGATATAAGTAAAGATATTAGATTTAATTAAATAAATATTAAATAAATATGGAGTTTTTAGTAGAATAAAACTTTAAAAGTTTAAACAATGTCATTTAAGAAATATATTTAAGAAATCTAATATATCTAAGTTTTTTTATTAAAATAGTAAAATGGTAAAAATAAAATAGTTATAAAGATATGAAATTTAATAAAATAAAAGTAGATCTTTTAGTTAAGTAAAACTAAAAAAGATTAAACAATGGTATTTAAGAAATATATCTGAAAAAATAAGTATATAATGGTCAATTCAAAAGTTTTATAAAACTCGTACTTTTATATATAGTACTATAGATTATATATTAGTATATATATTTACCAAGTTGGTCTTGTTTTCTAGAGTAATGATATAGGAATTTAGGGTGAAAATACATCAGAGATCCTTCTGTAATGCACAAAATTGTTCTATTTTGTTCATGTATCCAAAAAGTGATCAATTTAGTCATTTTGATCACATGATTTGGTCAATTTAGTCCATATACTCACAAAATTAAGTCAATTGAGTCCTCATCATTGTGCCTTTATCGATTGGACTCATTTGAATCAATATTGTGACTATATAGAAATCGACTCAATCTTGTGAATATAAGGACTAAACTAATCGCTTTTTGAGTATAGGGACGCAATTGGATATTTTTGTGCAGTACAAGGACCTACGAAGTATTTTAACCGGAATTTGTATATCAATACATGTTGCGTTTGTGAATCAAGAAACTACTTGTTTATCAAAATTTCATAGTGTTCTTATCAATATTCCACAGGGAAGTTATCAATATTTCGTAGTGTACTTATCAAAATTTCATAATGAGGTTATTAAAATTTCATAGGGAGGTTATGAAAATTTCATATAAGAAGGCTATCAAAATTTAATATGGAGGCTAACAAAATTTTATATGGAGGTTCTCGAAATTCTAAATATCACATAGCATCATTATCAAAATTTCATAGCGATGTCATTAAAATTTCATAGTTTGATTATCAAAATTTCATGTACAGTGAGCTTATCAAAATTTTATAAAAAATTTCATATAAGAAGGGCTATCAAAATTTCATATGGAGGTTTTCGAAATTCCGTAGTTTCGTTATCAAAATTTCATAACGATATTATTAAAATTTTATTGGGTCGTTATCAAAATTTTTTTAATGATATTTTAATTTAAACACGTTAACGTAAAAGATAAAACTAGTTGAAATTTAAAAAAAATAAAAGGAAAAACGAA
>AWWV01007399.1:0-20484 GCA_001974805.1 Corchorus capsularis
TTATTATTGAAACTATTAAAATTCAATACATTTCTGTTACCAAACAGAAGTTTAAATATATTGTAAATACACGTGTGATGCACTTATGTTTAACTAGTTTAAAGATAAGTTTAAACAGAAGTTTAATTAGTTTGGTATTGTGTTTGAAGATATAAAAGTAATTTTTCAGCTCAAACGCATACGAAACAATTCATGGTTTATTGCCCCGTTGGTAGACTCACCCACCAAAACCAGATACGCGATGCGGATCGGATCCGGATTAGTAAGAGCAAAGCTCTGCATATTGAATGGGGCACAAAAAGAAACCTCATGGTTTATATTAAAAGCTAGTTTTCACAGTAAAATCCAACCTAACATAAAAAGTTTTTATTTAGGTGTTTTTACGTTTTAAAAGTGACTTGAAACATTAAATTACCAAAAATCACATAAATTATAGTTCTCCCTCCTTTTAAGTTTATACCCTTTTAAGTCATTTTACTTTTCTATCACACTTTCTCAAAGCAATACCAAATACTAATTACAAATTTCTACGACAATTTTAAAAAGCACTTTTAAAAGCATTTTCTCCAAACAGAATTTTTCCAAATTGCAACCGTAATACCAAATTAAGCCTTAGACCTAGGTTGACATTGCGTTTGGAAATAAAAAAGCTGATTTTCACCTCAAACACAATACCAAAATAAATCTCGGTTTGTGTCAAAAACTGATTTTGAATGCAAAAGCCAAGCTAACCTGAAAAGTTAATTCTAAGATGCTTTTACGTTTCAAAAGTGTTTTTGGACATTAAATGACTAAAATCCCCTAATTATTTCTCTTTTTCTTTTTAACTAATATATCCTTTTTAAATATTTTATCCTTCTACCACATTTTTTCACAGTAATACCAAACATTATTTATATTTTTCTACTGCAATTTGAAAAAGTACTTTTCAAAAGCACTTCTTCCAAAACAAATTTTTTCAAACCTCAACCTCAACACTTTTGAAACTAAAAACACCTATAAATTATCTTTTCAGGTTTACTTGACTTTTGTGATTAAAATTAGATTTTGACACAAATCAAAATTTATTTAATATTGTGTTTGGAGTGAAAAACAATTTTTTTTAAAGTTCAAACACAATGTCAAAGACCTAATCTTAAGAAAACATAAATTTATATTTATATAATAATAGTATTTTACTAAAGCTTCTCGTTTACAAAGATTAAATGACTAAAATCCTATTACAAAGATTTTTTGTTTTTTTAGGTTGCTTTTCTCGTTTAAATTAGGCCATTTGAAGTAACAATTATTGCCCACAAAATCCGGCCGATTACGTACCGAATCTTCCACAATTAAAAATAGAAAAATGTGATCGGCCTATTTTGACTTTCTCGTTTAAACAATAGATTAAACTTTAAAAGTGATGAATTACGAAAGCGATGAATTATAAAATTAATCTATCAATGCCGCACAAATGAAAAGGTCATCAATAAAATAGATGAGCAACAAAAATTTCCTGCACATGGACCCAGAAAGTGATGCACCAACATACAAGCCAATTTAATCCTATAGAGGAAAGAATTTTTTTTTAAAGGAAGATTTTATTGATAATCGAACGGTGATTAAAATTCACTACAAAATGAACAAGAACAAGTAAGAAGGACCAATCTGTAGGCAAAAAAAATTACGAAACATCAAAATAAAGAAAAACAAAAACCCAACCATCACAAAAAGCTAATTCAAATCACGACACAAGTCTTACACGTCCACACCCAAACTGCATAGACAACAGACACAAACTTGAAAGGTCAACTCTTCACGTGAAACCAACATAAGGAAGAATGCCATTCCTACAAAGATGCTCTACTCGAAGCAGACAACTCCATAAAATTACCAATCTCTCAAAAACATGAAAAAACTCATCAATGATAACGGTTAAAGAATCAGAGACACTAACTCTCTTCCTCCATAGCCTTAAATTTTTCTAAGATCACACTATCATCGCAATCAAAAAAGATGTCCAGCTTTTTCCCAATATCCAAAGTTGCTTTAGCTTCCTCTATCAACATGCGATTTCTATTTTGAACGTCACCATCTGAAAGAGAATCGACAACTTCCCCTATTTGCTGCTTAGATTTCTGTGACTTAGTTCTTTGTAACTTAAGCTTCTTACTCAATTTCTTACTACGTTTCTTATTTTTCTCCAACAGATTAGTAAACCAATCCTCCTCAATATCTTTTTCCATATCCTCCAAAACTCTACTCTTCCTCTCACTGACCTTTGTTCTTTGACCATCTGAATCAAAAGGGCTTGCATGAAGACCCGAATTAGAAACAACATTTTCTTCCAAAGAAGCAGGCACAAAATCCTCGCTATTAATGCCACCATAAATTGCCATATTTCCATCAGCATGACCACTCCGATTTGAATTCAAAATATCTACCACCAAATCAGTTTCCAAAGATTTTGCATCATTACTAACCATAACTCCATTAGGAAGATCACTAAAATTTGAATGCACTTTAAAAGGGGTAATTTACTAGAGGGGTAATTTACTGTTTTTATAGTACTAGTCTTCATTTTCACGTGCGTTGTATATAACTGATTATGTTTAAATTAAATGAAAATTAAAATAATAATTTAAATTAATTACTATAAATTAAAGGAAATAATTTCATGTTACACTTCTTTTATTTTAAATATATTGACCGGTTCCACCATGCCATCCATGGTCCCGACTAATAAAATTGTGACAATTCATATTTTTTCATACAATTACTAAAACCCTACCAAATTGATATCCTAAATTTAGGGACTTAACTAAAACCCATTTAGTGAAATAGTAAGTCCCATTTACAGGGTAAGTCCCTAAATTATATACTACATATTATTTGAATAAACATATGGAAATTACTAAAAGATCCCTACCCTGGATTAATGAGGAGTGAGAGAACTAATTTTTTTCGTCTTTTCCCACTTGGCCGATTACTTGAATGCCCTAACTTTTGATTCTTGAGGTGATTAAATAACTAGACTTTTTGGTCATTTCTCAATTGACTTTAATAGAGTAGTGGAATTACTAAAAGATCCCTACCAAGGCTTGCTTTTGGAGTTAGAGAACTTAATTTTTTCGTCTTTTCCTATTTGGCAGATTACTTAAATGTCCTAACTTTTGATTCTTTAGGGGATTAAATAAGTAATCTTTTTGATCATTTCTTAATGAACTTGAATAGAGTAATGGAATTAATAAAAGATGCCATCAAGGATTGATGATGAGTTAGAGAACTAATCTTTTTCGTTTTTACCTACTTGGCAGATTACTTAAATGTCGTAACTTTTGATTCTTAAGGGGATTAAATAACTAAACTTTTTGGTCATTTCTCAATTGACAAATGACTTAAAAAGTCGCATGTCATATTCCTTTATTTCCTTCTTTCCCCTTACCTTTTGTAACTTACAAGATTTCTTGAACTAGATTTAGTTAATTGCACCCTCCCATTTGTCAATTTCACAAGTGTTGCATTTATTGACTTTGTTTTTTTCCCATCGATTATTTTTTGAAAAATATGTATTAAAAAAGGAAATAGAACAATCCCAATAAACACGTCAAAGCACTATCTCCATTTTAAATTTACGGCGAAAATCTTTTAATCTATGCATGGTGATAAATAACGATTCTAAAAAACGAACGCTCGTAGCACCAGCACGGGCCGATCAACTGGTTAGGACATTAATTGGCTAGGGTTTTAGAAATTGTAGGAAAAAATCTGACTTGTCAAAATCTTATTGGTTGGGACCATAGATGATGTGGTGGACCCGGTCCATGTAATAATTTCTCCTTTGGGTTAAACCTGGTGCTAAATTTGTTCATAAATGTTACGAATAAGTGTGAGTTGTCACAATTTTATTGCTTAGGACCATGAATGGCGTGCTGGAACTGGTTCATCTAATAATTTCTCGTGAGTTTGTTGTTTGTCTTCTTTACATTTGTAATCGTTAACCTTCATAAATGAAAATATAGCCTCTGCTTTGAACTAAAAAAAAAACTTTAAATTCCAGTACATTAAACTACCTTTTAACTTAATTAGTTCTTAAAAAATGATGAATAATTAATAATTAGTCAATTTATTTTTACTTTTAAATTCCAAAGTAACGATAATAATACTTGTATATTCGTTTATATTATAATTGGTTTCGATCTAGAATTATCAAAAAGTCTCCAATTCCTTAAAATTAAAATGGTAAAAATAAAATGTTTATAATAATATTGAATTTAATTAAATAAAAATAGAGTTTTTAGTAGAATAAAATTATAAAAGTTTAAACAATATCATTTAAGAAATATATTTAAAAAATTCTAATATATCTAAGTTTTTTAATTAATGTTGTAACCCGGATATCCCAAACTATGATCTATCAAATTAATCATGCAAGAGGAAGCAACTAAAATAATAAATCATCCACACAAGACAAAAGAATATACGTGGTTCGGCACTGAACTTGCCTACATCCACGGAGAAGAGAAATCCACTAGTTATAGAAAATTACATCAATACATAATTATCAATAACTCTCACTCAATCTCTCAACTCAATCTAACAATCAATCATAAACCAAACCCAAACAATCTTGAGCACTCTCGCTCGGTCTCTGCAAACCAATCATCACATCAACAAAACCAAACATCAAACCAAACAATCTCACACACACCCATAAGGACCATCCTTTTGTCCTATGGGGTGCCTCCACCCAAATCTAACCTTTAGACTACATCTTTTCTCCAAGCATACAAAATCTATAGAGAAACTCTCTATTTATACTAGCACAAACTTAGCCTCCAAGAATCTCTTTCCTATTAGGATTCTTGATTACCAAGTCTTTTTGTCCCACAATCAATAGGCCTAAAAAAATCTCAATCCAAATCTATTTGGGATTTGAGTCAAAATCCAAACAATCTCCACCTTGACTCAAATTCCATCAAATCTTCAATCTTCAATCAATCTTAAAGGACATGCATGGCTCCACCTACGATGAAAGTCTCCCATTCTTCAAGCAATCTTCTCTTGTGTGTCTTCATCTTCATCGCATCATCTCCAACTTTAATTCCGAATCCGATCTTGCTTTTAATTCAAATCTGATTTGAAAAGCGCCAAACATGCAATCTTCAAAACAATCATCAAGCAGCAAAATATGACAATCTTCACGACAACCAAATATAGCGAACAATATCTCAAGTTTGGACTACCGGGCAACCTCCAATCCATTCAACCAGAGCTCTGATACCAATTGTTGTAACCCGGATATCCCAAACTATGATCTATCAAATTAATCATGCAAGCGGAAGCAACTAAAATAATAAATCATCCACACAAGACAAAAGAATTTACGTGGTTCGGCACTGAACTTGTCTACATCCACGGAGAAGAGAAATTCACTAGTTATAGAAAATTACATCAACACATAGTTATCAATAACTCTCACTCAATCTCTCAACTAAATCTAACAATCAATCCTAAACCAAACCCAAACAATCTTGAGCACTCTCGCTCGGTCTCTGCAAACCAATCATCACATCAACAAAACCAAACATCAAACCAAACAATGTCACACACAACCATAAGGACCATCCTTTTGTCCTATGGGGTGCCTCCACCCAAATCTTACCCTTAGACTACATTTTTTCTCCAAGCATACAAAAACTATAGAGAAACTCTCTATTTATACTAGCACAAACTTAGCCTCCAAGAATCCCTTTCCTATTAGGATTCTTGATTACCAAGTCTTTTTGTCCCACAATCAATAGGCCTAAAAAAATCTCAATCCAAATCTATATGGGATTTGAGTCAAAATCCTAACAATTAAAATAATAAAATGATATAAGTAAAATAGTTTTAAAGATATTAGATTTAATTAAATAAATATTAAATAGATATGAAGTTTTTAGTAGAACAAAACTGTAAAAGTTTAAACAATATCATTTAAGAAATATATTTAAAAAATTCTAATATATCTAAGTTTTTTTAATTAAAATAGTAAAATAATATAAGTAAAGATATTAGATTTAATTAAATAAATATTAAATAAATATGGAGTTTTTAGTAGAATAAAACTTTAAAAGTTTAAACAATGTCATTTAAGAAATATATTTAAGAATTCTAGTATATCTAAGTTTTTTTTATTAAAATAGTAAAATAGCAAAAGTAAAATAGTTATAAAGATATTAGATTTAATTAAATAAAAGTAGAGTTTTTAGTTAAGTAAAACTTAAAAAGTTTAAACAATGGCATTGAAGAAATATATCTGAAAAATAAGTGTATAATGGTCGATTCAAAAGTTTTATAAAACTCGTACTTTTATATATAGTACTATAGATTATATATTAGTATATATATTTACCAGGTCGGTCTTGTTTTCTAGAGTAATGATATAGGAATTTAGGGTGAAAATACATCAGAGATCCTTCTGTAATGCACAAAATTGTTCTATTTTGTTCATGTATTCAATAAGTGATCAATTTAGTCATTTTACTCACATGATTTGGTCAATTTACTCACATGATTTGGTCAATTTAGTCATTGTGCCTTTATCGATTGGACTCATTTGAATCAATATTGTGATTATATAGAAATTGACCCAATCTTGTGAATATATTGACTATACTAATCGCTTTTTGAGTATAGGGACGCAATTGGATATTTTTGTGCAGTACAAGGACCTACCAAGTATTTTAACCGGAATTTGAATATCAATACATGTTGCGTTTGTGAATCAAGAAAATTAATACTTGTTTATCAAAATTTCATAGTGTTCTTATCAATATTCCACAGGGAAGTTATCAATATTTCATAGTTTACTTATCAAAATTTCATAATGAGGTTATTAAAATTTCATAGGGAGGTTATGAAAATTTCATATAAGAAGGTTATCAAAATTTCATATGGAGGCTAACGAAATTTCATATGGAGGTTCTCGAAATTCCATAGTATCGTTATCAAACTTTCATAGCGAAATTATCAAAATTTCATTGTGTAGTTATCAAAATTTTTTAATGATAGTTTAATTTAAACACGTTAACGTAAAATATAAAACTAGTTGAAATTTAAAAAAATAAAAAAATGAAAAACGAAAAAATAAAAAATAAAAAATAATGTTATTATCACTCGACCAGTTTGTTTTTGTTAAATGGCATTTCATTATATATATATACTTCATTCATGTTACAATGTAATATTGTTCGCGCCAAAAAATCTCTTTGGAGATCTTGTTGAAAGACTACTGAGCGTGCCAATCAATTTTGACCAGAAATTGATAAAAGGAAACGAGAAAAATAAAAATTCATTTTGTTGTGAAAATGAAATTAAAAGTGCAATAAAAATGAGAGATTTGCTTAAAGTGCAGCAACATTCAAATAATCAAGCGAGTTGTAGATCCTGAATGAAAGTCACACAAACGTGTTTAAAACATTGATTCCAGACTCAGAAAACATAGGAAACGCTGTTAAAAAAGGTTATTTTCTTGCTTCAATTGAGAGAGATGACAAAGAGTTGTTAATTTGATTACAACAAACATGTAAATACAAGAAGAAAACTTGTAAAAACAAGGTTGACAAGATTAATAAAAATAAAAATATCAAGTGAGAACTTGATTCACAAGAGAGGTTGAAAGCGCAGGGCTTGAAAAAAATTGAAAGCACGGAGCTTGGTTGTAGTTTTCTCTGAGAAGAGTTGTTTTTGACATGGAGTCTGAGTTTTGTTGTTGGAGATGATGAATGGCTGTTCTAAGAGAGGTTGAAAGCGCAGGACTTGAAAAAGATTTAAAGCACGGAGCTTGGATGTTGATTTTCTCTAAGAAGAGTTGTTTTTGAACTTGAGTCTGAGTTTTGTTGTTGGAGGAGATGAATGGCTGTAGACACCCATTTTTGTCTTATATCCTTTAATTTAGATCATTCATTTCTATTTATGCAGTTTAAGGTCATTTAGATCAATTTCCAATACATTGTGAATACTCCGGCAATTAGTAGGATATTAGGACCAATTTTGCTCACTTAGTATGTCTCTTTACTTGATAGCATTTGTTAAAAGTAAAAATTGAAAAAAGAAAAGAAGAAGAAGAAGATTTTTTTATTATTAGTAAATTTATCATCTTAATGGTCTTTGTTTGGGCTCCTATTGAAATTCTACATTTGGATCTTTGTTGCTTTGGGTCATCTTTGTGTTTTGCCTTATCCTTTCATTAATTGGGATTGGACCCAATTTGTTTCGGGCCTCATAATTATTCTTGGACCTAATGTAACTTGAAGCCCAAAAAGCAGTTCAATAAATTTGGGTTCCATTTAAAGGAAATGCAAATGGATAATGAATAATAGTAATAATAAGACATAGTAGCATGGCATTTATTTACAGAACAGTGCTAAATAAATACAAATTACATGCCCTCTATTACAAAAAGTATACAAGCAGATTACAGGCTAAATAAAACCTAAGATGTGATCACTTGATTCCATTTTCCTTCTTTCCTCTCCATATTCAGCCAATTCCCTGCAAAATAGATTCAAAGTACAAGTTAGCCATTATCAGAGCTAAAATAGAGATTAAAGCACTAATCAATAAAGCTAAGAGAGTCCAACTTATCTTTTTTTGGACATGGGGGACCAAGCTTGGATGGTCCCCCTCGCCACATCAGCAATTGCAGTACACCATGGGTGACAAAGAGGGGGATTTACAGCCACTAAACACAAGAAACAAAATAAAAGGAGGATTAGCAAGATGTTAATTGAAACTTGCCGACCAAGTTCAAGCATATTCAGTAGTTTATCTCAAGCAAAAATCCTGTGGGGAGCATGCTATGCAAACACAATACAACCTCTATGTGGTAATACTAAGATCATACTTTGACCATTCTAACAAGGGAAGTCAGCAGCATAAAAGGCAAAGATCAAGAGATGCACAAGACAAGTACATTGGAGTATAGAGAAGCAGTATAGTAGCAGATAAATACAGTGTCAAAGTGTGGCATTCACAGGCCTGCACATGCCATACACACATGAACATGTTGTTGGCACAAGTACAGAGCCAATGACAGTGGTTCATGGTTCCACCTCAGGGAATACAAGTCACCAGAAAAACCACATGAGCAGTTACATGTCATCAGAAAGCCATGTGGACATTTACAGGTAGTTTTCCAACACATTGACAGGACGGGACAGAAACATGAAAAGCAAATTGTGGCAATTAGATTTAAAATAAGTGCAACAGGTGTCAATCATCTAAGCAGAAGGGAAGGTCAGCAAAGCCAAGTATGTAATCCCTAACGCATACAAGGATATAAGGTGGAATAAATCAATAGCAGCAGATAAAGCCCAAAATACCACAGACACTCTCAAGAACACATCAGCAAACAATGCCCAATCACAAAGTCCAACAGAGCCACATAAGAAGGACATTTCTCTCAAACCGTTAGATAAAAGCAACAGTTGATTCTCAGCCTTCCATTTTTTCAGACTAATAGCAGTATATATACTCACTATTCCAAAAACCTCAGAGGATTTTGAGGAGGAAGAACCCTAGCCACTTTTTTTAGCTTCCACAGAGAGTAAAGAAAACAGAGAAAAATCTATTTTTTTTATAGTAGTCCATCTTTACAGTAACAAAAAAAAAACTAAAAAAAGAGAACCTTTTTTCCATAGTTTTGCAGGAAGCAAAAAATCAGAAAGAGAGTTGCAGTTTATTCTTCTTACCTTTTCGTTCTCACTTTTCTTGCTTTAGACCATCAATACCGTCCCTTTCCCTTTAGCTTCCCATTGAAAACACCCGAAAAAAAAACAAACAAAGATAGAAACAATATGGATTAGGTCAAGATTGAGACATCTAGATCTAAGCCACAGTTTGAAAATAGGCTTCGGTAAAGAGAGATAAACAAGGAAGAAGAGCGACATACCGGAAGAGCGGGGCCTTTGGACGATTAGCTTTTTCAATCGGGAGGTTAGGGTTTGATGTTTCGGCAAAACCCAGATCTAGAGGGTTCTGTCGAGATTTGGAGGAAACTAGTGTCGGCGCTGCGTTCGCGAAGCGAAGGAGAGCTTATCGGTGAAGTTTCAGGGCCATCGGCGACGTTTAGAACTCCGGTGACGGTGGCGCTGCTATCGCTGCGATTTCCGGCGAGGTGGATATCCTAAATTAAGGGCTTTTGGTTTATTTTAGTTGAGAAAAAATACCTATTTATAGGCATGACATAAGCCTTAACGTTTTCCATTAATTAACTTCAATTGCTTTTAATTTCTTTAGTTTGGCCCCTGTTTTAGATCAATTAGGTTCAAAAGTTAATACCTTTATTCATTTAAATGCATAAATTCTGTTCTGTTTTCAATAAGGTTCCGATGTGGGTCTGATTTGGTCCTTTAGGTTTTAACTTTGCCTAATTAGGTGCCTGTTTATTTAGTTGAATGGAATTAACTAAAAAATAAATTAAAAAAATAATAAACCTTGGTTAGATAATATAAATTGGATATATACATATATATATATATGTGTGTGTGTGTGTGTGTGTTGGATAGATTAATCTGAATTTGAGGATGAATATGTCTAGGAATGAGTATGTAATTCAACTTAAGAATTAAAGGAAATTAGAGTAGTTTAAGTTGTGAATAAAGTTTGGGGGTTTAGTAATAAAAAATGAGCCTTTAACCTAGAAATGGAATAATAAACTAGGGTTTGTTTGAGTCTTTTAATTCGGATTAAGCTTTGGGAGTTCTAGCATTTAGATCTTTTCCACTTATTAATTAGAAAATAGGAATTTGGATTGGAATAAAGAGTGATTTAGGTCTTCCTTTGGGCTTTAAATGGCTTTGGGCTTTTCAAGCAGTGGTGGGTTGAATTTAATTACTTTGTCTTGTTGTTGAGATTTTAGTTGGGCCTTATTTCTTTCTTTTGGGCTTTTTGAGTTTGGGCTTGCAACTAAATGGGCTACATGTGCATCCATGTTTAATTTCGTTAAATATTGTTGATATCCTGTTCATTTGGCTAAAAATAAATGGATTCCGATGATGGAATAACCGATTGGAACGTTAACAGCATTGTCCGTTTTAACCCGGATTTCCTAGGCTTGGGGTATTCGTTTAGAGGTCTTACCAATCAAGTGGAAGTTTCCTAAATGATGCTTCTCGTATAATTACTCGGTAAATTGGCATTTTAACCGGAATTCATGCATCACATGCATCCATACGTCAGAGTTAAGGTAATAGTAATTAGTAATTAAGTAAAAAGAGATTAATTAGTAAATTGATAATTAAGAGTCAAGGATTAACAAAGTAATCAGTAAGGCAGTAATTAAGAGTCAAAGTGAAAAGATAAAAAAGTAGTAATCAGTCAATTGGTGATTAAGAGGAAGTAAAAGGATTAATTAGTAAATTGATAACTAAGAGAGGAAGTAAAAGTAGCAATCAGTAATTAAGGGTCAAAGTAAAAGGGTAAGTCAATAATTAAGAGTCAAGGTAAAATGATTAATTAGTAAATTGATAATTAAGAGAAGAAGTAAAAGAAGTAAAAACAGAAGTAATCATCAGAAAAAATAAAAGAGGAAGTGATCAGTAGAATTAAGAGTAAAAGTAAAAGGAGTAATCAGTAAAATGGTAATTAAAAAGTAAAAGAGGTAATCAGTAAATCGGTAAAGAATAAAAAATGGTAAAAAGCAAAGAGTAATCGGTAAAGAGTAAAACAGTAAAATGGTAATTAAATTCAAAGAGTAAAATGATAAATGGTGATTAAATTCAAAGAGTGAAAATAGTAATTAAATTCAAAAGAGTAAAATAGTAATCAGTAAAGAGTAATCAGTAAAAGTAAAAATGGTAAAAGTAATCAGTAAAGAGTAATCAGCGAAAAGTAAAAATGGCAAAGAGTAGTAAAAGGTATTCAGGCAAAAGTAATCAGTAAAGAGTAATCAGTAAAGGAAGGATGATAAAGAGTAAAGGGTAATCAGTAAGAGCAAGATGGTAATCAGTAAAGAGTAAAATAGTAATCAGCAAAAAGTAAGAAGGCAATCAGTAAAGAGTGAAATATTAAGAGTAAAAACGTAAAATGGTAAAAAGTAAAAGGTAATCAGTAAAGGGTAAAATGGTAATTAGTAAAAAGTAAGATGGCAATCAGTAACAAGAGGATAATTAGTAAAAATGGTAGTTAAAGGAGAGAGGAGTATGTTAGTTAGTAATTTAGTTAGTATAAAAGAGTCAAATAGGCATGAATATATTTAAAAATAGAAAACAACCAAATATGGAAACCCACAGTTAAGTCTAGATTAGTCAGTGCCGTCTTTTGACGGGTGCCGTGGGGGTGCTAATCCGTCCCCACGCGTACCCGACTCCCGAACCTTTAGGACTCTGGTTAGAAGACCGTTTATTAGGTTTAGTGTTACCTTCGCCAAGCTTAGGTTAACATTAGGCTTAATAATCTGATAGGTGGCTAATCACACCTAGGTTAAAAAAGATTAGTGGCGACTCCCTTTAGTTTTAAGATTCTTTAAATCGTTAAAGGGTAGGGTTCGTACCCCGGACCCGGACGTTGCGACAGCTTGGCGACTCCATAGGGGACTGGTCAGAGAGTCGAACTGAATTCTGGTTTAGTATTAACTAGGGTTTGCATAATTGGTTGTTTGTTATTGTTGTTTAATTTTTCATGCCTATGTTTTTATCTTTCACATATATGCCATGACCATTCATTAATAAAGATACATTCTTACATGTATATGTCTTGCTTAACTTTACTTTTGTTGCCTTTCTCTTTGGGTAGTTTAGTAATTTGGGTTGAGTCTGTTTGGTAAAGGTTTGTATGTTCCTTCACACATGCAGTAATAAACTTGCATTTGCATTGCATGAGCTTACACCGGAGCTCTTACCCATTTAGGAGGAGGCAAAGTAGCTAGCCCTCGTGTGACGATAGTCACCGTGCGGGTTTGTAGTGAACACCTCCACTTAGACTGAGTCCTTTCCAATGAACCCATAGTGGCTAAGGATTGGAGGCCTTGCTAGCCCAAAACGGGCGACAGTAAGGGCAGTTTGGGAACCTTTGGAACCAATGAGCCTCACCCAGCATATAACTACCTTATCCAGCCTAGGTAGAGCCAATCCCGTGTAAGTAAACCTAGGCACACAAAAGGAACATTTCTTACCTTTACCATTTACTGTTCTTTATTATAGATCGTAGAAAGAGGTAAATGTGTTACCACGACAAGTGGACTCCCTGCCCTAAGAGCCCAAGGCTCGAGTTTTCAAAAAACCCGAAAATGTTCTTGATGATGTAAGGGCATCAGTATATTGTTCAAAATGTTGAATAATTTATTCTTTCACGTAGTACTGACTAACTTCTTTTGTTGTTTGCTTTTCTTGGTTCTTTCGCTTTGCATTTTGCATCCATAATAGGTAGATTCATCATTTAAGATAGAGAAAGATGATGCGGGATCAGGACGATTTGGAGTCTTATGTGACGGAACACCTAAGGGACAGTCACCCGGCTCACGCCCAGCGTAGACATGAGATAGCACAGAAACAATATGGGGATAATTTAACTGGGGAGTTCCAATCAGAGGTACCGGAGGAAATATACTTAGATTTGAAGCAGAATGACTACACTGAACTTCACAAACTGTGGCTGAAGATGAGGATGACAGAATCGGAATTTGCAGAAAAGTATGGTGCGGTAGTACAGCTTATGGAAGTGAAGGTGGATGTCAATATGATAAGGGGAATGCTCCCGTATTGGGACCGATCGTATCGTTATTTCACCTTTAAGGAGGTTGACATGGTCCCCACCATTGAAGAATACGCTCAGTTATTGAAGCTAAAGACTATCAATGCAGGATCTAGGGTCTTCATGAGAGGCAACAAGTCCACTGCAGTATCCACCTTGGCAGATCTCATGGGTATGAAAAAAGTGGCCTATGATAAGTATTGGAAAAGTAAGGGCTATTCAGATGGATTGGCAATACAATGCCTTATGGAATTTGTCAAAGAAAACCGAAACACTCCCCAGGGGCAAAATATTATGGTTGTGTTGGTGTATGGAATGGTTGTATTTCCCAGAGAGCTAGGATATGTGGACTCCTATGTGATTCACTTGGTTGACTCCATCTTAAGAGGAGATAACCTAGTCCCCGCCATTTTAGTACAAACCATCAGGTCCTTGAATCATTGTCGACAGAAAGGAGGAAGGTGCCAAGGCTGTACTCAGTTGTTAACTATTTGGTTCAAAGGACACTTTGAATGTATAGAATCTCGGTTTACACCACCGATCCATCAATGGGTGAAGGCAAATCCCATACGGGAATATCTCGATAGTAAGTGGCCCGAAGGCGAGACCAAAACACGATGGATAAAATTTCTCGGAACCCTCAAAGCTGACCAGGTTAACTGGGTTGCTCCATGGTTCTACACTACTTCTGTGGTTTATTGTTGCGGGCCCCACCCGTGGGTACCTTTGTTTGGGCTATGGGGCGTCACAAGTTCTTCTCCCGTGATGGTTAGGAGGCAATATGGAAGTAAACAGTTCATCCCTGCCACTCATGGTCTGAATAGTGTTGACATCATCTATGGAGAAGATAATTCCAAACAAGAAGCTCAAGAGCTGCGGAAAACCCTCACACAGATGATCTTTGTCAGAAAGGGTGGGAGAAATCCTAGGGTAACACCAGAATACCCGGATTAGCATCGGATGAGAATAAAGGATATAAAGGTGCCTCCTCCTACTGATCTGGAAGCGACAGTAAGTGAAAAGATGGAGGACATAGTTATGAAGCTGACAGTACAGTTGAAAAGACAGGCAGAAGGCACTGAAGCTGAAAGACTAGCCAAAGTTAACCAGCAGCTGATTTTGGAAAATGAGAAGGCAGAAAAGAGGGCTAGGGAAATAGAGGCCAAGCTAAGAGAAGCAAGGGAGGAAATTAAGGATACAAGGAAGTTGAAGGAGAAAGCTGAAACTGAGAATCAGAAGCTCAAAGGGGATTTCAAAGTAGAGTGCAAGGAAAGGGTAAGATTGGAGAAAATGAACAAAGTCAGCCATCTTGCAACAAGATATTACGAGGAAAGATTGGATACCGAGAAGGGAGAAATTTCTGTAAAAAATCAGCAGATAAAGGCACTAGATCGCAACCTAAAAAGAACCAGAGAGGAAAATGAAAGGGTTCGAGATAAGTTAGAAGAGGAAAAGGTTAGAGCACAAGCAGCTGAAGTATCCAAAGCCCAGGCAGAGGCAAATTTAGAATTTCACAAGAGGGCAGCTATATTGAACAAGGAAGAGTTTGAAGAAGTGAATGGGATGCTCAGAAATTTGGATGAACAATATGCGGAACTCAGAGTTGAATGTTATGACCTGAAAGATCAGAGGTTCCTTAAGCAAAGGGCTTATCCAGAGAGGTGTGATCAGATCCGCTTTTTGCTTGAAAAGATCCAGATTGGGCTGCAACAGATAGAGGACATCAGGGATCAGGCTAGGAACGTGCTGCCATGCGTCGCACCGTTTGACAAACACCTTCAACCTGTAGCTGACTTTTTGGATGGCACCATTAACAAATGCAATGAAGCTCTTGCCTATTTCCAGCAGTTCGTGGGGAAACAACAGTATTGAAGCTCTTGTAATAGAGTAGTTATTTTAAGTATTAATGTTATTTGTGAACAATTTAAGACCTGTAACAATGGCCTGTAATTAAATTATATTCTAAGTTTCATAACAATGGTTAAAGTTGGCTTGTTGTCAATTAATGAAGAATTTGCTCTCATGGTATGACGAGACAATGAATCCCAATTTTCTTTTTCTATCTTAAATGATGAATAGGTGCACGCATCATGACATCATGTGCATAAGGATGAAAGCCCTGATCGTTAACAAGACTTGTGACGGCCACGACTTTCGTCCTGTGGGGTTCGGCCCAACCATTGGGAGAGGCCCCACATTCTCATTGCATTTAAAATGATGATAATAATAAATAATAACAATAAAAAATAATAACGATTTTTGACCTTTACCTCAGGAAAGTGCCAAGATAGCACCCAGAAAATGGTATCAGCCGACTCGACCGTACAATACTAGGTCTAGAACTAGGAGGATGGAAGACCAGAATGCAGAAATTCAGCGATTGAAGGAGGAATTGGCACGCCGAGATGAAGAGGCAAAACATCGAGAAGAGGTTATGAATGCTCAAATGGAGCAGATGAGGGGTATGTTAACACAGCTAATGAAGGGGAAAGGTTTGGCAGGAGATACCCAGAATGTGGAAGATCCAATGGGGGGAATACCCCGTAGTAAGTCCAGGGGCAACTGGAATAGAGAATGAGAATACCAATCCTTTCGTGTTCCCTGTAGCATCTGGTAGCTCATCACTAACGGGAATGGCAACTAGGCCTATAGTGTCTAATACTGCAGGTCTAGCAACATGCAATTTACCTTCCCACTACTAGCCAGTCCGGCTGTTTCTAATACCTCAATGTTCAGCGGAACGCAGTTTGCCTTCCCACCACAGGTAGGGATATCCACTGGGACCTCTAACTCACTTTCGCTCAAATCTGTCGCTGCACCTGCGTCAGCACAGCAAGATTACTTATACCTGTTTTCACCTGGGAAAGCTGCTACTGGGTTTACGGACTTAATAAGGGAAGATAACTCGAAAAAAGGAGCCGAAGAGGAAAAGTTTTGGCAGAAGATTGAAGGCCGAATAGAAGACAGACTAAGGAGCATAGATGGAATCCAGGACTATGGAATCCCCAATATCACAAGCACTGCTGTGGCAAAAGGAGTAGTCATCCCCAGAAATTCAAAATGCCAGATTTTGAAAAGTACGATGGAACAAAAAACACTAGGGACCACGTGCTCAGTTTTCAGAACAAGATGGCCCCCTTTTCCACTGATGATAAGTTCCTGGTGTACAGCTTCATGTTTAGCTTGACCGGTTCAGCAATTACTTGGTACAATCAACTAGATCCGAAAAACATTCAGAGTTGGGGCGACATGACCAAGGCCTTTTTGGCACATTTTAGGTATCTGATGGAGTTGGCACCCACTAGAGATACTCTGACAAATATGTCAAGGAAGCTTGATGAATCGTTGACGACTTATGGGCAGCGTTTCAGAGAAGTAGCCTTGTTAGTGCCTGGACTCCCGGAAAGGGAAGTGAACTCTTTATTCCTGAGAACCCTGCCTAAGGAGTATTTTAAGACCTTACTCCCAAAGATCACAGAGTCATTCTCAAGTTTAATTGTAATTGGGGAAGTTATGGAAGCTACGCTTAAGGTGGGGTATTTAGATGAACTGGGTGATCATGCTAAGAAAGGACAAAAGAAGAAGGAAGGGGAAGTACATTCAGTAGGGGAAACGGATTACAGAGCCAGGAATCAGGGAAACAGTATTACCCGAGGAATTATGGGTACAATTATCGACCTCGAGGATACTACCAGTACCAGACCAACCCTTATTACACTCAACACCCTGGGGATGTCAGTGTTGTTGGTGGTACACCGTTTCAACCAAGGCCCCAGAACCAGCGCCCTAGTGCACTTCTAGCGATTCAACAGAAGAGTCCAACAAATACAAGAACTCCGATTGATCCCATCCCATATACTTATACGGAGCTTCTCCCACAGTTGTTGCAGTAGAATTTGTTGCAAAGATTGCCATTCTCGCAGCCCATGCCAAATCCAGGAGCTTGGTATGACCGCAATGCCATTGTGACTACCACTCAGGAACAAAGGGGCACTCTACTGAAAACTGCTGGAGATTGAAACTCGCCGTACAAGAATTGGTAAAATCGGGGAAATTGAGCTTTGCAAATGTAGCACCGGCTAATCCATTACCTAGCCATGGTGGGAATCAGGTGGGCGTAATTGAGAAATGTGAAACAGTCAAAAATCGAATTTAGGAAGTGGTTATTCCGATGGCAACAGTCTACAAAGATTTAGTGAAGGCAGATATGGTAACCCCAGGAGAATTTGGAGGAGCAGAAACGAATGAGGTATGCCCATATCATGGTTTGGGGCATGGGATTCAGGATTGTTGGGATTTCAGGGAGAAAGTTCAGAGCTTGTTGGATGAGGGAATGATGGAATTCTATGTGGAAAGTAAGGGGAAAGAGGTTGACGTTATTATTGAAGAGCATGTACAACCCTTCATACCAGCTCCGCCTAAGGTCAAGCCTCAGCCTTTTGTGCCAAGACCACCAACAATTTTACCAGCCCATATGCAAAAGCCAGTAGCATATGTAGTTGTGAAACCTCCACAACCATTTCCTTACACAGATAGTCGCCAAGTGCCATGGAAGTATGATCTCAATGTGACTACATCAACAGGTGAAAGTAGTTCGGCTAATGTGTCAGGTGTTGGGAGAATGACTAGAAGTGGAAGGGTATACTCACCTGAGATGGCAGAGTCGGCCCAAAAGAAAAAGGATGAGGCCATGTTTCCTGAGGCCGGTATAAGAAGTTTAGAAGAGGTTGTCAGACAGAGGGAAGAGGAAATTGTCGAGAAGCCAGTATCAGAACACGAAGAATGTGAATTCTTGAAAATCATCAAGTAGAATGAATACCGTGTAATCGAACAGTTGAACAGGTTGCCTGCTAGAATCTTTATCCTCAGCTTATTGTTGAACTCACACCGAAAGGCATTGTTAAAGGTGTTGAACCAGTCATATGTATCCTAGAGCATCAGTGTCGCCGACTTGGATCACATGGCGGGTAACATATCTGCGCATGGATTCATTGCCTTTGCAGAGAATGATATCCCCAAAGGAATGAGGAACAGTATAAAGGCATTGCACATCACAGTTAAGTGCCAAAATGTGAGCATGGGCAATGTGCTAATAGATAATGGTTCGGCTTTGAATATCTTACCCCTCAAAATGTTGAAGAGGTTACCGGTAGATGAGGCCTGCATCCAAACAAACCATTTGATTGTAAAAGCCTTTGATGGCACCAGGAAGAGTGTTATAGGAGAGGTGGAGATAACCATCGAAATAGGGGGAGTGCCATTCACCTTAGTGTTTCAAGTACTGGATATACAGCATCCATCCTATTCCTGCTTATTGGGAAGGCCATGGATACATCAAGCAGGGGCTGTTCCATCAACTTTACATCAAGTGGTGAAGTTTCTTACTCCTAAAAAAGTTTGTGGAAGTCAAAGGGGAAGAGGACTTTGTGGTGGCCAGTGCGTTAGGCTTCTCTTATGTTGAACCACCGGAAGGGTCATATGAATGCTCTTTCAGAGCCTTTGAAGTTGCGGAAACCATTCCAATGAGCATGATGGATTACTCTGTTATGAGCATCAGGTTTATGATGAAGAGGGGATTCAAAGAAGGAAAAGGTTTGGGAATGGACTTGCAGGGGATTACAAAGGCTGTTGAAGTACCCACACATGAAGGCCCTTTTGTTTGGGATTTAAACCAACTGCTAAGGATTGGGCAGAAGCTGAAGAAAGGATGAAACTCAGAAGGTTGGCCAGGATGGGGCATAGAGTGGAAGAGAAAAAGATGAAGTTCCCGCCTTTATATGAGACCTTCAAGTCAGCTGGTTGGGTCAACAATGCTGCACCAGAGGAAGAGGCAGGGATTGAGGAAAAGATGCAGAATCTGGACATCAATGCTGTTACTGATGATACTCTGGAAAAAGGAAGATTGCCCTTGGATCCGTAAACTAGCCTCGGGAGAAGTTCTGAACAACTGGGTTGAATATGAAAGAGCTATCTTTGTTGATGATTCAGAGATGTAATTAAACTTTTATCCTAAGTACTAATACCACCTCAAGAATGTCTATGACAATACCATGTTTTCCTTTCAAAATATCAAACTATCTTATGTTCACCACTTTCTTTAAGTAATGAAATACACTCAGGAAGTTTTTCATCTTTATTTTACATTTTTTATTTATCATTCATTCATTAATAGTTATATATTCTTTTCTTGGTATATATATTTTGTTGCTTTATTTCTCAGGCCGACTGACGATGAATGCAAAGACGCTCGTGACGAGCCGGGGTTCGATTTTGAAAGGCCGGTCTTTGCCAACGAGCCTGACAATGAAGACATTGAGGACCAGGCCTTACCCCTAGACCTTTTGAGACTAGTAGAGCAAGAGGAAAAGCAGATATTGCCGCATAAGGAGCCTACTGAATTGATTAATTTGGGGACAGAAGAAGAACCAAGTGAGGTTAAAATTGGTCCTACGTTGTCAGAAAAGGAGAAACAAGAGCTGGTAAATCTGTTAAAGGAGTATGTGGATGTGTTTGCATGGTCATACCAAGATATGCCAGGTTTAGACCCGGAAGTGGCGGTACATCGATTGCCCATCAGATCAGATTGTAAGCCAATCCAACAAAAATTAAGAAGGATGAAGCCAGATATGTTGCTAAAGATTAAAGAAGAAGTCAAGAAGCAGCTTGATGCAGTTTTCTTGGAAGAGGCCAAATATCCGGAATGGCAGGCAAATATAGTCCCGGTACCGAAGAAAGATGGAAAAGTAAGGATGTGTGTGGACTACAGGG
>AWWV01007400.1:0-17069 GCA_001974805.1 Corchorus capsularis
CTGACAAGGCATCAGAATAAGACTGGGGTTGTGGCATGCGGCATGGGTGCTGAGGCCTACGGCCTGGGCACCCAGCTGCCATCGGGCTCCAGGCCTGCTGGGGCCTGGGGTGCTGCCGCCTGGGCGCTTGGGCAATCCGCCTGGGCGCCCAGCGGCAGTCGAGCCTTGGCTCGCCTGGTGCCTTGGTCTAGTCGACATGGGTCGACAATGCATTGACATGGGCTCCTAATTATTTTACATGAGTCCCCATGTAATCACACATATACAATTCCTAATTTTACTTAATCCAAAAATGTAAATTCAATTGAAATCACAAACATAATCAAAATTGAAAATACTTCCCTATTTTCTCGATGTGGCTTAGGTCTTAGAACCCTACAAAAACGAAAAACATAAAGAACAAAAACATGAGAATTAAAGGTTAGTCAAATTAAATTGGGTTGCCTCCCAATAAGCGCTTGTTTAAAGTCTTTAGCTTGACTTTCCCAATGTTACTCTTCATAAGGAAGATAAATTGGATCTTTCAAGCTTATTTCCTCGATCCAACATGTTCGTTCTCGCTCCAAAAATGGTTTGAGGCATTGTCCATTAACTTTGTAGATCTCAGAATCACCAATTTTGCGTATATCGACAGCTCCGCTTGGATAGACTTTGACAACTTCATAAGGTCCACGCCATCTTGATTGTAGCTTACCAGGGAATAACTTCAACTTGCTATAGTATAAAAGAACCTTTTGCCCTTCATGAAAACTCTTGTGTAGAATTCCTTGATCATGAATTGCTTTGGTCTTTTCCTTATAGATCTTTGCGCTCTCATATGCATCATTCCTAATCTCCTCGAGCTCTTGCAATTGAAGTTTCCTTTGTAAACCAGCTTGATCAAAATTGAGGTTGCATTGCTTGATTGCCACCATGACTTGTGTGTTAATTCCACAGGTAAGTGACATGCCTTTCCAAACACAATTCTATATGGTGACATACCAATTGGTGTTTTGAAAGCAGTCCTATAAGCCCATAAAGCATCATCTAATCTCAAGCTCCAATCCTTTCTATTCACGTTCACAGTCTTCTCAAGAATTTGCTTCACTTGACGATTAGATACTTCAGCTTGACCACTAGTTTGAGGATGATATGAAGTGGATATCTTATGTGTCACTCCATACTTCTCTACTAATGATTGCACAAGTTTATTGCAAAAGTGAGTACCTTTATAACTAATGAGGGCTCTTGGAATTCCAAATCGGTGGAGGATGTTACTCTTTAAGAATTTAACCACAGTCTTTGCATCGTCCTTTTCTGTTGCAACAGCTTCAACCCACTTGGAGACATAATCCACAGCTAACAAAATGTACACTTTTTTACTAGAGGAAGGGAATGGTCCCATGAAGTATATTCCCCAAACATCAAATATCTCCACCACGAAGATGGGATTTTGAATCATTTGATGTCTCTTGGAGATGTTCCCCATCTTTTGGCATTCTGGGCATGTCTTGCAAAACTCATAAGAATCTCGAAAAATTGTTGGCCAGTAGAATCCACTATCCAAAATCTTCCTTGCGGTCTTCTTATGTCCAAAATGACCTCCACATGCATAAGTATGGCAGTATTTCAAAACTGATTGAATTTCTTCATCAGGGATGCAACGCCTTATCACTTGGTCAGAACCATACCTCCATAGATGTGGATCATCCCAAAAATAGTGTTTAGCATCACTCACGATCTTGGCTTTAACTCATCTACTTGCATCTGAGGGTAGCTTTCTTATTACCAAAAAGTTTGCAATATTGTCATACCAAGGTATATGGGAAATAGCAAATAATTGCTCATAAGGTAGTGCTTCATTGAGTACAATGTCTTCCTCCTTACCTTCAATTCTACTTAGATGATCAGCCACTACATTCTCGGCTCCTTTCTTGTCTTTGATTTCCAAGTCGAACTCTTGAAAAAGCAAAAGCCAACACATGAGTCTAGCCTTGGTTTCTTTCTTGGCCATGAGATATCGAAGTGCAGCATGATCTGAATAGATTGTCACCCTTGATCCCAAGATGTATGACAGAAATTTTTCTAAGGCAAAAACAACGGCAAGCATCTCTTTCTCAGTGGTTGTGTAGTTCCTCTGAGCAGAATCCAAAGTTCTTGAAGCATAGTAGACGACATGAGGTATCTTATCTATTCTTTGACCTAAAACAGCTCCAAGTGCAACATCACTTGCATCACACATGATTTCGAAAGGTAGATTCCAATCAGGTGGTTTTACAATTGGAGTAGTAGTGAGGGCAATCTTCAACTTATCAAATGCTTCCTTACAATCTTCTCCAAACTCAAATTCAACATCTTTCTGAAGCAAATGACACATTGGTGCAGATATCTTCGAGAAATCCTTGATGAATCTTCTATAAAAACCGGCATGACCTAAGAATGAGCGAATATCTCGAACACAAGTAGGATAAGGCAAATTCTGAATAACATCAATCTTTGCTTTATCTACTTGTAATCCATCATTAGAAACCACATGACCTAGTACTATCCCTTGTTCGGCCATAAAATGACACTTCTCAGCATTAAGTACTAAGTTAGTTTCCACATCTTTTTAGCACAAGCTCTAAGTTATGTAGGCATCTATGAAAATCATCTCCATAAACAGTAAAGTCATCCATAAATACCTCCATAATTTCTCCTTGGTAGTCTTGAAAGATGCTCATCATACACATTTGAAATGTTGCAGGGGCATTGCACAAACCAAAGGGCATTCGAGTATAGGCAAACGTACCATAGGGACATGTAAATGTTGTCTTCTCTTAGTCTTCTGGAGCAATTGGTATTTCAAAGTATCCAGAGTAACCATCCAAAAAGCAGTAGTAAGCACGACAAGCTAGCCTTTCCATCATTTGATCCATGAAAAGGAGTGGAAAATGATCCTTCCTTGTAGCAGAATTGAGCTTCCTCAAATCGATGCACACTCTCCATCCATTTTGAAGTCTTTGAGGAACTAGTTCTCCATCCTTGTTTTCCACAACAGTGAATCCAGATTTCTTGGGTACTACTTGGACAGGGCTAACCCACTTACTATCTGAAATAGCGTAAATGAGCCCAGCTCCTAATAGCTTAAGAACTTCTTCCTTAACTACTTCATTCAAATTTGGATTTAACTTTCTTTGTGGTTGCCTTACTGGAGTAGCATCGTCTTCCAAACGAATCCTATGCATGCAAACAAAAGGACTAATCCCCTTGATATCAGCAATCGTCCATCCCAAAGCTTCTTTGTATTTCTTCAAGACTCTGATTAACTCTTCCTCTTGATCTTGAGTCAATTTGCTTGAGATGATGGTAGGGAATGTTTCCTTGTCTCAAAGAAAAACATACTTCAAATCTTCAGGCAATGGCTTCAATTTGACTTCTGTAGGCTTAACAATAGAGGGTGGAGGTACTTCCTTGGGTTCCAACCGAATGTAGGAAACTGTTTCCTTCTTGTTCGGGAATTTCTTCAAGTCACCAATGGTATCTATCACTTCATCCATCAAATTCATCTTGACTTCTTTGACTTCACTCTCGTACAAGCTATTTGTGACTACTATCTCTAACTCATCTTCTTTGTTGAGTGAATTAACCTGTTCAACAAGAAGATCAACTTCATCAGTAGCAGGCATAGTTTGTTCTTTAATAGGGTATTCCAAATCTTTATACATATCGAACTCAATTACTTCCCTCTCAAATTCGAGGCTAAGAATTCCATCATGAACATTGATCTTGGTTCTCGTAGTGGTTAGGAAAGGTCTTCCCAATAACAATGGTGTAGAAGAATCGGCATCTTCCCTTCTTATGATATAAAAATCTGTAAGGAAAATGAGATTATCCACCTGCACTAAAACATCTTTAACCAATCCCTCAGGGTAAATGTTAGTTCTATCAGCCAGTTGAATGATGATATTTGACTCAATCAAAGGATCTAAATCTAATTGAAGATAAATAGAATATGGCATGATATTAATTGAAGAACCTAAGTCACAAATTGCTTTCACAGTCATATTGCCTCCTATACTACATGGAATAGTAAATGCTCCTAACTCTTTGCATTTAGTAGGCAATTTCCTTTGAAAAGCATCAGAAAAACTTTTGTTCATGCACACCATTTCATTATTGTTCAATCATCCCTTATCATCACTTAATTGCTTAAGAAAAGTTGTGTACCTTGGCACTTGCTCGATTGAAGCTACTAAAGGAATGTTTACCTTTGTTCCACGAAATGAATCCAATAGATTGTCCTAGACACATCCTTTGTGTCTTTGCATGAACAATTGAGGATAGGGTGCAGGACAATTATTGGGTTGCATTGTTTCCTTTGATTTCTTCTTCCTCCTTGGTGGATCTTGAGCATTTGTTGGAAATGAGGTTAAGTTCGTTCCCAAGTCTAGCTTTTCTTCCTCCTCACTCTTCACAAAATTCTCCTCATCATTTGGCATTTGCACATGGGGTGTGACTATTGGTGATGGTTTCATTTCAAGGGTAGGAAGGACTGGTTCAACTAATGGTGTAGGAGAAGGAAATGGGGTATTTAATGACTCCATCTCTTTCGTTACCTTAGGTTGCTTGTCTTCCATTCCCAACGAATTGATCCCATATCTTTGAGCATGGTTTATTCCTTTGTCAACCTCCATATTGTTCTCTTGTCCTTGAGCCATGTTCAAAGATGTTTGCAATAATGATTGTTGGTGATGATTCACTCCTTGATTTGCAATCATAAGGCGCATGAAATTGGCAATGGTGTCTTGTTGGTCAGCAACTTGCTTGCTAAGCAACTGATTGTTTGTTGCGAGTGTTTGCACCATTTCTTCAATTCTTTCCATCTTTTTGCAAATTGATGATTAAGGCTCTGGCTCCTTAGGCTTGAGAATCTCTTCTGATGTGCTAAATTGATGAATGTTCTCTGCCATAATGTCGAGCAGCTTCCTAGCTTCCTTGGGTGTTTTGAGTGTCAAGCAACCTCCACTTGTTGCATCAATGTAGACTCGATCTTCATAAAACAATCCATCATAGAACTGTCGTATCAAGAGTTCCTCGCCTATGTTGTGGTAGGGGCAACTTTCACAAATCTTGTTGTACATTTTCCAATATTGAAACCACTTCTCATTACGTAGTTGGTGACAAGAATTGATCTTGCTTCTGACGTCAGCACGTTTGGCCTCTGGAAAGTATTGGTTCAAGAAAGCTCTCTCCATTTCCTTCCAAGAAGTAATCGATTTTGACGGCAGACTCCAAAACCATTCTTCCACTTTACCTTCTAATGTAATTGGAAAAGCTCGAAACCTTGCTTGCTCTTCAGGCATCCTAAACATAGCACATTTGACGATGAAACGTCGCAAATGCTCATGAGGATTTTCATGGGATTCCCCATGAAAAATTGGTAACATACGGACCACTCCAGACTTCAACTCGTAGGACAAATCTTCTGGATAATCAATGCAATAGGAATTCAAATCACAGTTGAAATTCAACTCCCTTAGAGTAAGTGATTGCTCCATTAAGTTTTCCTACAAATCAAATGTGATCAAGTGTAAAAGTAAAAAGGAAAAAGAAAAACAAGTATTTACAAATAACACAATCTAAAAGTACAGAAATTAAAAGCACACACTCCCCGGCAACGGCGCCAAAATTGTGACCGGTCGTTGATCAAATCACAAGATAATTCCCCACAAACCAATAACTACTAGCTAGGGCAAGTAGGGGTCGAATCCACAGGGAGAGAGGATAATTTCTTCACTAATCAATTATGTTAAAAAGAGTAATTTTGAAATAGAGATTTTAGTGATTTTAAATTAAAACTAACAAAACAAATTAAGAATAAAGTAAATTGAGAAATCAACTATATAAAGAAATCCTCCAATATAGAATCTATTTCACCCTTGACAATATTAACATGGATCATCGACACAAACCATAAATTCGATATTAATCGCCAATCAATTAAGTATCATAAATCATTCTAAAGTAGTATATAACCTAAGACGTAGGCTTCAACTTTCCTTAGAACAAAATAATCTCCCTAATATCTCAAACAACTCCACTTGAATAATTGGTATAGGAACAGACGTGATGCTAATTCCAACATGCTAAGAAGATTAACCCGCATCTCGCTGACAATTAACCTCTAATGTTATAATCTATGGTTTCAGCCCTTCATATAACAAGCATTAGGTTTTATTAATCCACATGCATGATAAATCAATACAAAACTTGCCTACATCAATTTCCATCTCGGCCTAAAGATTTCAACAAGGTTTGATATCCCATTGAACCTAGGACTCCTAGCATTCAATTGTTACTTTGACCAACTTTAGCTTGACTCAAGCTACTTGAATCTAACTTTAGCATTTATATTATCAAGATAAGTAGGTCTCCAAATCCATCAAGATATAAATACATGAATTGAAGTGCAGAGATAAGAAACATATTCAAGTGAAAATCAAATTATTAAGAACAAGAATCTCCCCATAAATTAAATGTCAAGAGATCAATAAAATTCTACATTGGAGAAATAAAAGATTAGCTACTTATGAATTGAGTAGCCATCAAAAGGAATAGAAAAACCTAGAATATGGCCGGCGGCTCCTTGCTCCAATCCTCAACCTAATTCGTCAACTCCCCTCCCTTTCTAGAGAGAATAGGTAGCTATTTATACTAGAGACTTAGGGCTAACTTAACCTAGGACAAGATAGTAATTTAGGCACATTAAACTACCTTTAATTGGGTTTAAAGTCGTCCTCCAAGTCTGGGCTAACTCTTAGTACCGAATTAGGGTTTATCAAATCATCTTGGGCTTGATTCTTGGGCTTTTTCAAGGTCCATCATGCCTGCAGAAACTTCAGGGGCATTTTCTTCCACGATAACGGCAAAACTGGGCTTCAAACAAACACGAAAGTTGTAAATCTTGAAGTCAGCTTTCCAACGGCTACTCATACGCCTCAAACGGAGCTCTGGATCAAAAGTTATGGCCAAAATACAGAAGGATCGCCAAATCTGGAAACAAGTGAAGAAGCTTCAAGGTGAAGACACACATGGCATGCGGATGTGCGAGCATGGCATGGCCCCCGACTCCCCCTGGGCGCCCATGTAGAAGGTTTGTTCGCCCAGGGCGTTGGCCTCAGCCCCCATGTCGCCAGCGCCCATGTGCTTGCTGGTGGCATGTCTCGACTAGCGCTGAGCGCCCATGTGCTATGCTCGGCGTCCCATGTGGTTTGCCTCGCGACCCATGTACTCCAGTGCTATGACACTTCTGGACATGTCTTCTTGCCTTGAAATTCAAATTTGCTCCTTTGCTTCAAACTCTTGAAAATCAATCTTATGATGATAAAATTGACTATTCAAGTTCTTCAATCACGATCATATTGGCTCCATTCTTCCTCCAAATTGTCCTTGGAAAATATTTGTGTAAATAATCATCCAAAAAGGCACAAAAGTGGTGATTTTGCACTTTTCTTCCCTTCAACACCTATAAACACAAATATACCAAATACAAGGCGTAATAAAGCATAAAATACCCAAAAAGTATAGGAAAATGATCATAAAAAGATGCATAATTTTGGTCTGATCAGTAGGTATCATGGAAGGAGAACAAGATCAAGCCAATTTGGCTACTATGTTGCAAGCCCTAATGCAACGTTTAGATACTATGAATACTAAGTTCGATGCTTTGGCCGATGATGTCCAACTAGTAAAAGATGGCCAAAATCAACAAGCTCAACCACCTCAACAAAGAGCTAATGCCGCACACAACAATGAAAGAGTTCAACCTCAACCAAGAAAAGTTTTTCCTCGGATGGATCCAATGGAAAGATTGAGGCAACAAGAGCTTGGAGGTCAAGCAATCAATGAGAAGATGCGGCCTAGGAGGGGAGTTGAAAGAGAAGAGCCTAAAGACAACATCAAATACAAAATCCCTAAATTCAATGGGAAAGGATCACCATCCGATTATTTGGAGTGGGAGTCGAAATTGGATATGTATTTTGATTATCATCCTCATGCCGAGCCAAAGAAGGTGCAAATTGCTACTCTTGAGTTTATGGAGAATGCTTTGAATTGGTGGAATCAATTAGTGCAAGCAAGAAGAAGAAATTTGGAAAGACCTATTGATACTTGGTTGTCGCTAAAGAGCTTTATGAGGAAGAGGTTTGTTCCAAGCTTTTATACTAATGGACTCTACCAAGAATTGCAATCTTTGACGCAAGAAACAAAGAGTGTTGATGAATACTACTCCGAGATGATGTTGTTAATGTCTAGGGCTGAAGTTGATGAAACTCCACAAGCCACAATCGTAAGGTTTTTAGCGGGGTTGAATAGAGAAATTCATGATATTGTGGAGATGCAACAACACTATGATGTTGAAGAATTGCTTCAGCATGCTTTGAAGGCCGAAAGCCAAGTAAAGAGGAATAAGAAGAGCATTGTGTCATCATCAAGCTCATGGAAAACTCCAATTAAGAAAGATGAGAAATCATCCAAGGAGTTGGCGCAAAAGGGAGCTACCCCCAAAACCGATTCTAAGTCTTCATCAGGTTCATCTTCTAAGAATTATGTTAAGTGCTTCAAGTGTCAAGGATTTAGGCACTATGCTAAGGATTGCGTTAACAAGAAAGTCTTGTATTTTAATGAGCAAGATGAGATTGTGAGTGAAGATGAAGAGATAGCACTAGGATCTAGTGGTGATGGAGGTGATGAGAGGGGACTTGCTTATGATGATGAGGACGATGATGATGGTTCAACACCGGCACTCTTGAACTTAGTTGCAAGAAGAACTTTAAGTGTCTATGTTAAAGGAGATGTGCACAATCAAAGGGAGAATTTGTTTCATACTAGGATGTATGCTAATGGAAAACCTAGTAGTGTGATCATAGATGGAGGGAGTTGTACCAACATAGCTAGTATGTACTTAGTGAAGGAGTTAGCGTTACCTACCACTAAACACCCTAAACCCTATAGTTTAGGATGGTTCAATGATAGAGAGGAGATTAAGGTTAACAAACAAGTTTTAGTTTCTCTTTCTTTTGGCAGGTACGATGACAAGATGCTCTGTGATGTGCTACCAATGCAAGCATGCCATGTTTTACTTGGTCGACCATGGCAATATGACAACAAGGTGCATCATGATGGTGAAACAAATAAGTATTCTTTTATGTGTGGTAAGCGTCCGATTACTTTGATTTCCTTATCACATCAAGAAGCTTTAAAAGATCAAATTAAAGTGAGGGATGAATTTGCTAAGTTGGAATCAGATTTGACTAAACATGCTAATTTGAATGTAAATTACGATTTAGTTGAAAAGCATGCTAGTTCTAAGAAGGTTAATAATGAGTGTATGTTAGCTACTAAAAGTGAGATTAAAGAAGCTTTGAATGATAATTCTATTTTGATCTTGCTTTTGCTTAAATATACACTTGTGAGCACTAACCACTTGGAAAGCGAGCTTCCAAGCAACATTGTTTCTCTTTTGAGTGATTATGTAGATGTGTTTCCTAAGGAGATTCCTAGTGGTTTACCACCAATTAGGAGGATTGAACATCAAATTGACTTCATCCCTGGAGCGCAAATACCAAATAAGCCAGCTTATAGGACAAATCCTGTAGAAACAAAGGAATTGGAGAAGCCTTTCTCCATGTGCAGTTCCTGTTTTGCTTGTTCCTAAGAAGGATGGAACTTGGAGAATGTGTGTTGATTGTAGGGCAATAAACAACATAACGGTAAAGTATCATCACCCTATTCCTAGATTAGATGATATGCTTGATGAATTGCATGGTGCTTGCTTATTTTCTAAGATTGATCTTAAGAGTGGCTATCATCAAATTCGCATGAAAGAGGGTGATGAATGGAAAACTGCCTTTAAAACTAAGTTAGGATTGTATGAATGGTTAGTTATGCCTTTTGGATTAACTAATGCACCTAGTACATTCATGCGATTAATGAATTATGTTTTAAGAGCTTTTATTGTCAAGTTTGTTGTTGTTTATTTTGATGATATCCTTGTGTATAGCCGAAACCTAGATGAGAATGTTAGGCATCTAAGATGTGTGTCAGATGTACTTAGGGTTGAGAAATTGTATGCTAACCTTAAGAAGTGCACCATTTGCACAAACAAGCTTGTTTTTCTTGGTTTTGTGGTGTCATCGCAAGGTATAGAGGTTGATGAGGAAAAGATCAAGGCAATTAAAGATTGGCCAACTCCCACCAACGTTGGTCAAGTTAGATCTTTTCATGGACTAGCCGGATTCTATAGGAGGTTTGTTAAGGACTTTAGCACCTTAGCCGCCCCCATTACAAGTGTGATGAAGGAGAATGCACCATTCAAGTGGGGAAAAGAACAACAAGAAGCATTTGAGACCTTGAAGAAAAAATTAACTAATGCTCCTTTGCTTGTTTTACCTAACTTTAACAATACTTTTGAGATTGAATGGGTTGGAATTGGAGCTGTTTTGATGCAAGGTGGGAAGCCCGTCGCATACTTTAGTGAGAAATTGAATGGGGCTGTATTGAATTATCCAACCTATGACAAAGAGTTGTATGCTCTTGTGAGGGCGTTGCAAACTTGGCAACACTACCTATGGCCTAAGGAATTTGTGATTCATACGAATCATGAGAGCTTGAAGTATTTAAGAGGCCAACAAAAGCTAAACAAGAGACATGCTAAGTGGAGTGAGTTCATAGAGAACTTTCCTTATGTTGTGCGATACAAACAAGGTAAAGAGAATGTTGTAGCCGATGCTTTATCAAGGAGGTATGTCTTACTTTCCATGCTTGATTCTAAGTTTCTTGGTTTTGAGTATATTAAGGAATTATATGCTAGATATGTTTACTTTAGTGAAATCTTTAAAGCATGTGAAAATTCTGTATTTGGAAAGTATTATAAGCATGATGGATTTTTGTTTAAGGAATCTAGATTGTGTGTGCCTTCTTATTCTTTGCGCATCTTGTTCATGAGGGAATCGCATGAGGGGGGATTAATGGGTCACTTTGGAGTTGATAGAACATATGACATATTGCATGAACACTTCTTTTGGCCTAAGATGCGACATGATGTAGGGAAGTATATTGCTAGTTGTATTGTTTGTTTGCAAGCTAAATCTACTTCTAAACCTCATGGATTGTATACTCCTTTGCTTATTCCTCGTGAACCATGGACTCATATTAGTATGGACTTTGTGTTAGGATTACCTCGTTCTAGGAGAGTTAAAGATTCTATCTTTGTGGTTGTTGATAGGTTTTCTAAGATGGCACACTTCATCGCATGCTCTAAAACGGATGATGCCATTAATGTAGCTAATTTGTTCTTTAAGGAAATTGTTAGACTACATGGAATGCTTAGGACGATTGTAAGTGATAGAGATGCTAAGTTCTTAAGTCACTTTTGGAGAACTTTATGGGCTAAGTTAGGTACTAAGTTGTTATTTTCTACTACTTGTCATCCTCAAACCGATGGTCAAACTGAAGTAGTTAATAGGACTTTGTCTATTTTGCTTAGGCCATTAATTAAGAAGAACTTATGAACTTGGGAGGATTGTCTACCTCATGTTGAATTTGCATACAGTAGAAGTATACATAGCACTACTGGACATTCACCTTTTGAAACTGTGTATGGTTTTAATCCTTTAACCCCATTGGATTTGTTGAGTTTGCCTTTGAGTGTGCAAGTCGACATGGATGGACAAAGGAAGGCCGATTATTTTAGGAAACTTCATGCTAGGGTCGAGCTCAAATTGAGAAGAAAACACAAGACTACATGAAGAATGCTAACAAAGGGCGCAAAGAGATCATCTTTGAACCCGGAGATTGGGTTTGGTTGCATCTAAGGAAGGAAAGGTTCCCTGAAAAGAGAAAGTCTAAGCTCTTACCTCGTGGAGATGGTCCATTCCAAGTCTTGGAGAGGATCAACAACAATGCCTACAAGCTAGATCTTCCAAGTGAATATGGCAATGTAAGTGCTACTTTTAGTGTTTCAGACTTATCCTTGTTTGATAGTGATGCAGATTTGAGGACAAATCCTTTTCAAGGGAGAGGGGATGATACGCCAAGGTCTTATCATGCTTTAGAAGAGCACATTGGAGCTAATGGAGATCATGTCTCGGATAAACATGGAGATGTCATGGATGTTCAAGAAGCTGCTAAGGTTGATCTCGGGTTGAACGCAAGCTTGGAAGAGCAAGGAATTGAGGGGATCGCACTTGACCGGCCATTGCTTGGTGAAGCCGCGCAACACCGGCCACTTGACCGGCCATCGCATGGGCCATCGCATGGAGCAACCGGCTACAACCGGCCATCGCATGGAGCAACTGGCCACAACCGACCAATGGATCCTTTAGCCATTCCGCAAGGTCCAATGACTAGGGCTCGGGCTAAAAGGTTCAAGGAAGCTTTATTGGGCTTTGTTAGATCTCATCTTGGAGGTTTACAGTCCATTGAAGACCAATTGGAGAGCATTGAAGTCGACATCACCAACAATATTCCCACCGATTCCAAGTTATACATTTTACTTGAAATCGATGATCATTAGTTCTTATGTTGTGTAATTCGGCCACATGGGCCTTTATTCTATCTTAGATTAGTTATTTATTTAGTTTAGAAGACATTGGGTTGGGTCTTGTTTAACTAAGTCCAATCCTTGCTTAATTAAGTTATGTATTTACTTTTCCTAGTAGGACAAGGAGTAGGCAATTTCCTTGGTCCTTCCTTTATGTAATGTTTACCTTTTAGCTTTAGGAGAAGGGTTATGGGTCCCCTACTACTATATAAAAGGACCATCCCCCTCTTGTAAACATAAGTTGAGTTGATTAATAAAGTTGAGGATTATTTTCCCAAATTGATTATCTTAGCTTCATTGTTCTAGTTTGAGCAAACTTAGGGTTCTTCAATCTTGTAGAGTCCTAGCAAACAATTAGGTTGTGATTGCTTAGTTTTTTGTGAATCTTGTGATCTTAGGTTGATAATTGCAGGTCTAATTATTCATCTAAGGCGATGAACGAAGGAGGATTTATTTAGTGAAGATTGTCGACATACAAGTCTAGAAGATATGGTGATTCAAGTTGATCTTTGGCGGGTCTCAAAGGTGGATTTGAACCGATTTGGAACTAAATTGCTTGGCGCCCGACCACTTCCAAGCCTAGCGCCCGACCACTTCCAAGCTTGGTGCTCGACCACTTGCAAACAAAGGAAGTTTGATGGCTAATAAGACCATCCAACCCAAATCAACTCCAAGACCCAAAAAACCAGCGCCAGCCAGCTGGCACACCACACGTGACCTCCAACGGACAACTCTTCACGTGATCTCTAACTACGACTCCTCGCGTGACCTCCAACGGACACCTCCACATGTGACCTCCGACGTACAACCCCACACGTGACCTCGCGCGTGCGTCCCGTACAAGGAGGCCCTATATATACCCACGACTCTCAAGGCTGAAGGAGGTTACACACTCTCTACTTACTCTCTACAATTTTGTCTCTACACTCTCTAAAACCCTAGATCTCTGAAACCAGATCTAAATCTAGATCTCTAACTTAGGCATCGGAGTCCAAACGGGGGACCCAAGCCCCGTCACTGCTAACGCCTCTTCTAGTGTTCTCAGGTTACTTCAGAAGCTCCTGTCCACCATCAGTTAACCGGTGACTTGGTGACCTCAACACCCCTGGCTTTCAATCTCTTTTGGAAATCAAGTTCTACACTTGATAATCTTTTTTATTATCTCTTTCAACCTTGTTCTTACAAGTTTTTCTTGTATTTACATGCTTGTTGCACTTGAAAATAATAAATCTTTGTTATTTTTCCTTAAAAAAAACAAATCCTTGTTATTTCTTCTACTTGAATCAAGAAAATACTCCTTTTTACAGCAATCCTTTGTTTTCTGAATTTGGAATCAATGATTTAAACACGTTTGTGTGACTTTGATTCAGGATCTACAACTGGTTTGATTACTCTTTTATGTTTGCTGCACTCAAAGCAAATCTCTCATTTTCGTTTCACTTTTCATTTAATTTTTACAACAAAATGAATATTTATTTTTCTCGCATCCTTTTATCAATTTCTGGACAAAATTGATTAGTACCCTTTCACCAAGATCTCCAAAGAGATTTTTTGGCGCGAACAGTTTGAAACTTGTTAAATCCCTTGGTTTGACAAATGTTTTTGTTCAATTGGATGCGAGTGTAGTAGTTAACTTCTTGAAACAGGACATTGCTACTACTCATCAGAATTCCACCCTGGAAAAGGAAACATTGGCACAGGTTAGAGGTGATTGGATTCAAGATATTGCTCATGTTCTTCGAGAGGGTAACTGATGTGCTGACTTTATGGTAAATTTGGGCCAGGATTTACCTCATGGTAGTAAGTTCTTTCTCGAGCCTCCTTCGGAGTTACTTCCACTGCTAGAATAGGATGCTAATGGCGTTGTTGTTCGAAGAACTTAGCTGACTTTGTCGGCATCTTTTGTACCAAAAAAAAAGTTTGATTTACTGAAGCTTCCTTGGACTATTTTCCAAATGGGGAGGAGTACCTTCATGGATAGAACCCGGTCTTTTCTTTGGAACTCAGCAAGAACATGAAAAAAAAATGGGTTCGGCCTCATAGGCCATAAATGGAAAAGATGGTTTAGATTGGATGGCCCATTGGGTTCCAAAGTCCACCTATGTATTAGAATAAAATAAGAAATCCATAGCTACTGACGGTTAAGGGAATGTTGGAACTGGGAAGTAGCAACGAAAAAAAAAAGTTAAAACGAATGTTGGGTGGGAAGTTAAGCTAGAAACCCCGCCAAAATGCATGACCGCCTCCTCTTTCAGTTCACCACCGCCAGCGCCAATACTAACAACTAGTCAACCGCCTTTCCAGCCAATTAACCATCGCCACTTGCTTCTGACTTCACTCACCATCGCCGTATCTTCTTCATTCGCACTAGTTGACTCATCAATTCCAGTAGCTAATGGGCGTGGCCTTCTTAAAATGCCCCCGTCTCGCCTGAGTAACAGGTAAACCGTTTCCCCCGCCACAAAAATATTCTCTTTTGTTCTTGATTGGGTTTTCAATTAAGTTTTCATGTTCTGTTGGTTGCTTATGGAAATAGTTGGAATCGAAGAGAAAATGGAAAAAGGTATTGTGTATTGATGCGCCCAATGCTTATCATGGAAGGAATTATGTGCCAAGAACTTATTATGGACTTGAAGACAAGCATGGAGAGCATGGAAAGGACGTGCAAGGGCTGCAAGGAAGCATGGAGATGTATGAAGATCATAGAGATATCGTTGAGCATGTTCCAAGCACCAAAAAGATGCTATTCGATCCATTGAAGATGCCTAATAGTCCGATGACACGAGGAAGAGCTAAGAGATTCAAGGATGCACTCATGGGCCTTGTTCGAACTCATCTTGAAGACTTGAAGACCATTGAAGTTCAATTGAAGAGCTTTGGTGATGATTTGGGCAAGAAATTACAAATCAATTACAAGTTCATCACATTGCTTGCTATTGATTCTAGATGGCCGGATTGACATCATAGCATGAGCCCATTAGCTTTAGTTTGCTTTGTTTGGGCTTAATTCTATCTTAAATTAGCTTATTTTTAAGTTTGGACCTTATTTGGATTGGGCCTTGGTTGACTAAGTCCAATCCTTGTTTAATTATGTCTTTATTTCCTTTTCCTAGTTGGGCAAAGACTAGTTTTTCCCTAGCCCTTATATTTGGACGAAAATTAGGATTTATTTTAGGATTTTGGTTGACCCTATCACTATATAAGGCCACCAATATCTCTTGTAAAAGTTGAAGTCAAGTTAATCAATAAAGTTGAGAGGTTTATACCCATATCAATTTCTTTGGCTTCATTGTTCTAGTTTGAGCAAACTTAGGGTTCTTCATCTTGTAGAGTTCTAGCAAGCAATTAGGTTGAGATAACTTAGTTGTTTGTGAATCTTGTGATCTTGAGAATTCAATTGCAGGTCTAATTGAGTGCTTAAGGCCGACGAAAGAGGAGGGATAACTTTGTGAAGGTCATCGACATACAAGTCTAGGAGTTGAAGAAGTTCAAGTCGACTTTGGTGGATATTCAAAGGTTGGATTTGAATCTAATACAACTTGATTCGTATCATGTATAACGTAAATTAAGCTGCAAATACTTGGTAATAGTAAATTTCATTCAACGATTTATTTACTTAAGAGCATCAAAATGCTGATAACATATAGTTGTATTTGTTGATGATGTATAATATATAATATTGGATTGATCTGATCCTTTCCTTTTTACTGCTTCCTCTAATGAGTTTTCCATATACGAAATGGGGATTCATGTTACTACTAATAGGGCTTAATACCCAAATTAGCCCCTTAACTTTTTTTGGGACAAATTGGCCCCTTGACTTTTAAAAACGAGACAAATTACCCCTTTTCTGACGGAGCGTTTAACATCCGAAAGGTGAGGGTGCGTTTGACTTCCGATTAAGGCGATTCTAGCGGTGTTTGAAAGATCTCGACGAGTAGAATATGATGGTTAGTGAGGTGAGAAAACTAAGCAATCGAAAAATTTAAGATCTCGGGTCAAATTCAAAACTTTGACTGGAAAGTGTGGTCTTATTCGGAGTCGGTACGGGCTGAATTTCTAATATGTCACTCTCTGAGGGATGCCAAATCTAGTCGTTGCGAAGGTGAGAAACAATAATAAAGAAAATAAGCAATGTCGGTCTATTGGCATCGAAACGGCCTAAATGTATGATATGTCACTCTCTAAGGGATGTCGGTCTTCTTCGCCTCATTTTCTTTGTTATTTTTCTTACCTCCACAATCAGTAGATCTAACATCCTTCAAATAGTGACATATCGGAAATTCAGCCGGTTCCAACGCCGAATAAGACCGCACCTTCTAGTCAAACTTTTAAATTTGACTCGATATCTGAAAGTTTTCGATTATTTTTTTTCTTACCTCCCTGACCATCCGATTCTTCTTGTCGAGATCTTTCAAATGCCGCTAGAATCGCCTTAATCGGAATTCGGACGCGCCCTCACCTTCCGGCATTAAACGCTCTGTCAGAAAAGGGCTAATTTGTCTCG